>JAEQML010073592.1:0-14874 GCA_016904865.1 Pissodes strobi | reverse complement strand
ATAAATATTTCCTTACCAGATTATCTTTGCTTTTAATATCACCATCACTCTTCGATTCCGGCACTTCTTTACGACTATGACTATTATGTCGTCCTAATTTCCGGGCATATTTGTACATGGCTCGTCCGAATTCCGGTGTCTCCGAGGAAATGCAAACTTCCTAAAAAAAACAAATCCAATTATCGCTGTTGGTGTTTTGGTGAGTTCGAGAAACATTTATAACAATAGTAGGGATATATGGACAGTTCAGGGCCCATCATCGTGGTGGAGATGCGCAGTAGCAAAATTCGCCCACATGAGCTACGCCATTTTTAAGGCGTGGCACCTGACATTCGACAAGTGACGGCTGACAGATGACAAGCATCGCTCACGTGGGCGACGCCATGTGACACCTAATAGGTTATACAGGTCTGTCTATCCTGTCTGACCTGTCCTGTCTAACCTGATCCTGTCTGACCTGTTCTGTCTAACCAGTCTATCCTGTCTAACCTGTCTGACCTGTCCTGTCTAACCTCTCTATCATGTGACCTGCCCTGTCTAGCCTGTTTATCCTCTCAAACTCGGTAGCCCACGTGGACGATTTTTGCTACTGCGCATCTCCACCACGGTGGTGGGCCCTGAACTGTCTATATCTCCCTACCAACAATTATTGCAATTGGATGAGTTCTATCTGAATAAATTATGCAAAATAATACATTTTTCTGTTGTCACATGTTTCAGCGAATATTCATCTTATTTTAAATCCCTTCCTAACACAGGAATCGACTTCCTGCCCGTGCCTCTCCACCGTAGGATTCAACTACATTACTGAGCTTCCAGCGAATCAGGAATTAACCAAAGCCCTGATAGCTAAGCCCTAGCCAATCGCGAAACAGGATTCGATGCGATGTATCGCCACTCCAAGTTAGCAAGGAGCGAATTTACGTCCAAGCGAAGAGCCGATACAAACATCCGCTCTCTAGTATTGGGCCTACAGTTCGGCCACAACTGAAAAGTCTCTTTATTCTTAAATCCAAAATACAATTAAGTTCTGTTGGTATAAATAATACATTGAAATTCGTATATATTTCAGCAAAGTTTTACTGGTCGATTTCTGTTATCGATACTCTTGCTACCTTACTTCTCGCGAGCTTACTTCCGGTGCTCCGAGCACCTTGACAGATGTGGTATATATCTATTTTGATTGTGCGTTGTAGAATGTATATTTTCTACAGTTATCGGCCATATCGTCTATAAACGTTGTGTGATGAACTAGTGTGGGGACCCTTTTTAAGGTATGTTTGACCCGAATGTCTATTTAAGCTGGCTAAAACTGTTTATCAATTAACTAAGTTGATTCTGTGGGATTGAATTCCTTCTATGAAATAGCATTTCCTCCTTTTGTGGCTGACATCCGTCGGCGGTCTTTTGATGCTAACGTAGTTAGCTCCGGCCTACGTTCGCCGTAGAGCGGCCTTTTTGTCAATGCAATACGACGTACCTTCACAGGAAACGCCACTGTCTACAAGTAAAATGTAATTTATTTTAATAAGGACCTTTTTTTGATATAGTCGTTATATATCGTTTTAGTTAATGAATTTACGACTGTAGGTCGTTTTGCCTTCAATACCACATACAGTGTGGCACAAAAGTATAGAAACGACCGTTTTACTCAGAAGCCCCTGTATCAAACGGCTTCAAATTTGGGATATAGGCATAAACAATGACTCTGCATTCAATAAAAATATTGTCGACAATGCAGTGTTGCCGCATCTACCAAAAAGTAATAACAACTCCAATATTTAAAATGGAACACCCTTTATATTATTGGATATTTATATTGTGCAAAAAAGTCTGTGACATATTTCATGAATAATGTCCTATACCTATTTCTAACGGTTTTGGAAATATTGACAGTTGAAAATCGATCATTTACCAAGTTTGACAGCTTGTAAAATCTAAACGGCTAAACCTAGAACAAAATGGTTTGCACTTTCCTACATTGGTTTATTAATTTTAATTAATGAATTTATAGTTAAACGACTGTAGGTCATTTGCCTTCAATATCGCATATATCTTACCGTTATATATAATTTTAATTAAGTTTATAGTTAAACGACTGTAGATCGTTTTGCCTTCAATACCGCATACAGTGGGGCACCAAAGTATAGAAACGACCGTTTTACTCAGAAGCCCCTGTATCAAACGGCTTCAAATTTGGGATATAGGCATAAACAATGATTCTGCATTCAATAAAAATATTTTCGACAATGCAGTGTTGCCGCATTTACTAAAAAGTAATAAAAAAACTGTAATATTTTAAATGGAACACTCTGTATATTATTGGATATTTGTACTGTGCAAAAAGTCTAGACATATTTCATGAATAATGTCCTATACCTATCTCTAACGGTTTTTGAAATATTGACAGTTGAAAATCGACCATTAACCAAGTTTGACAGCTCGTAAAATCTAAACGACACTTTCCTATATTGGTTCCTATAGAGGTTAAAAATCCCAGATAAATTTAACCTCTGGTTAAATATAAAGTTAGTGTCATACGATAGCTTATGAAAAACCAATATAGGAAAGTGCAAACCGTTTTTTCCTACCTTTAGCCGTTTAGATTTTACAAGCTGTCAAACTTGGTTAATGCTCGATTTTCAACTGTCAATATTTCAAAAATAGTAGCAGATAGGTATAGGACATTATTTTTTTGAAATATGTCTAGAATTCTCCGAAACATCCAAATATGCAATAATCTATCTATTTAAAATTTTAGAGTTGCTACTACTTATTAGTAAAAGCGGCAACACTGCATTGTCGAAAATATTTTAGCAAGGTAGAGCATATCTGTTTATGTAAACGACCAATTTTTTAGAATGATCCGTTCAGTGGTTCTCCAGAAACGCCTAAAGTACCATCCACCGTGAGACACCCTGTATATCATTTTAGTTAATGAATTTACAGTTAAACGACTGTAGGTCGTTTGCCTTCAATATCGCATATATCTTATGGTTATATATCATTATAATGAATTAATTTATAGTTAAACGACTGTAGGTCCTTTGCCTTCAATACCACATACAGTGTGGCACAAAAGTATGGAAACGGCCGTTTCACTTAGACGCCACTGTATCAAACGGCTTCAAATTCATCAAAATTATTTTCGACAATGCAGTGTTGCTGCTTCTACTAAAAGTAGTAACAACTGTAATATTTTAGATGGAATATCCTATATATTATTGGCCGTTTCCATGCTTTTGTGCCACACTGTATATCTTATCGTTATAGAAGATTTTAATTAATGTATTTATAGTTAAAAGTAGGGATATATAGAGAGTTCTGAAACCTCCGCCGCGGAGGAGAGTGCGCATTAGCAAAAATCGTCGACTTGGGCGTCTAAAAAGTTGTCTAAGCTGTCTTAGCTGTTTAATCTGCATAAAAAGCTGTCATAGTTGTTTAAGAAGTTGTGTCTTAACTGTCTAAAAAGCTGTTTAAGATGTCTAAAAAGCTGTCTTAGCTGTGTAGATGCTCCGCCCTTAAATCTGGCGTCGTCCACGTGGGCGATCTTTGCTACTGCGCACCCTCCTCCGCGGCGAAGGTTTCAGAACTCTCTATATATCCCTACTGTTAAACGACTGTAGGTTGTTTGATATCTATCATATAACGATAATATCGTTATTTCTCGTTTCATTTGTTGATCTGGCTACTATTCTTATCGAACTTAGATTTAAAAAGCTGTAGGTTATTTACTTTTGTGCATTTTATTTATTTCTGCTTCTTTTCATAAATACTTATTATATTCGATATTATCTCAGTTAGAGTATTCATTTGGCCAATGTCAGGAGAGCTGATTGATTTATTTTTACTGTACTTGGCTGTAAAGCTCATGGCAGTAAATGGTTTTCGCATAACCGGAAATTTGCAAATTTAATTTGTCGCCTTGATATTGGAATCGAATTGAGCTCAATTCGTTTACCTATATATGTATATATTTACCTCACAGGTTATCTTGTTGATTTAGTATAATTGAGTGATTGTTTATTGGTCTACTAATAGTGTCGCTGCCACGGGATTAATTTAAGTTAAGTTTGGTTAAGAATCACTTCATTTATACTCTACTTGTACATTAATAGCTAATTTATTATTATTATCATTATTATTATTATGATTTAATCCATGAATCCGCTCGCAAGGGTAGATAAGCATAAGTGTTAGAATGAGGACAAGTACAGTAGGTACCTACTTACACTTTTCTGCGGTTTGATTTCTATAGGAACATCGACAATTTCCACCTTCTTGACCGGTACATCCAGCATGAAACATGGAATGTGATTTGAATCTCTTCTCTTTACCAGAATTCCCGGAGTCGATGGGGGCGGCGAGTTTACTGAACTATTGCTACTGCTGGGCACGCTGAATTCTATTGATCTCAGTTTTCTAAAAATTGGTGTTTAATATGCAATAATTACCACAACTTCAATAATTTCAAATCGAATTTACCTGTCTTCAGTGTTGTTCAGATTGGCTGTCGACACAGTTTTTTGGGACAACTGAACTGACGAAGTGTTTGTAGAACTCGCTAGACTAGCGCTGTCGCTATCGTCGTTGGTCTCGCAACCACAATTCTCGTCGGATTTCCTCCTGCATACCGGCGATCCAAAATAGTGAGCTGGATCCCAAAGGGACGTTGTTGCCCCTTCGGAATTAGATCTGGTACCTGCACGAAAAAGACGAACACCGTGTTAGAAAAAATGTGTTTCACGTTTTTGAACTTAGAGCCTCAAAGGTACTCAAGAGCAAAACTGTGACCAGGCCTTGGGTCTCATATTGGCCTTCAAAATTGCCAGTTTGATTGTTTTTAAAGAAGATTGATACTATATAAAAAAAATTAAGAAATCACGTACCTCTGCTACCCAATGTAGTCTTCACCGGAGAACTTGCGATACTTCTCCTGGCGACGTCTTGGAAGGTGATCGGCGAGTACACAACCGCTCGTCCAACACGATCTTTTGGACTTCCCTGTCTGGAATTGGGGCCGTTGACTTCCGCCCGCAGGGCTATCTCTTGCGTCGTAGAAATGTTGCCTTGATGCAGTCTCGGAACTGGAGTTCTGCACTCTCTGCCTTGGAGCCAGTAGGTCTTCATTGTTCCTAAAATTGAGTTGGTGGGTTGGTGATTCAAAATAATTCTATTAGGATTTATATTCAAAAATAAGCATCTACTTTAGGTTATCATTAAATGAATATGCTGTAAAATTGCTAGACTAGTTGCGTAACGAATACCTTTCCCCTTTATTTGGATCTCTCCTCTTTCTTGCACTTTATAAGCAAGTGGTAGGCACTGTCTTGTATATTCGGAAATATGAATTTTCATCGCCTCACTCGAAGACTCCATTCTAGAAGCTGTGTTGACGCTGTCTCCAAAGAGGCAGTACCTTGAAACGAAATGTTCTGCGTAAATAATAAATTGCTAACCTTAAGCTCTGACTCTTAAGTTTTGACATGTGCAATAATAATAATTATTATTATAGTTTACAAGTCCTTTCTAGAGACATTAATACGATATGGTATACTGGTGTAGGGGGATTGTATAACAACGCTCTGTATAAACTAAATATCATACAGAAATATATTCTAAAGTTAATTTATAAGAAAGAAAGATATCTTCTTTTAATGAACAAACAACAAACATAAGAACCATTTATATAACATATGTTTGCACATATATACATGTAAATGAATCTGTTAGAAATGGTATAAATTATTCTTACAATACAAGCACAAAAACCCGGAGTAACTAAAGTATACCAATAAATTTAAAGAATATCAATCTGAAATACTTTACAAAGCATACAACCTATTGCCTAGTATAGTTAAAGAAATAAAACATAAGAGTAAATTTACTAGAGAATGCACCATATATGTGCATAATCATTATCAAATTTTAGAACCTTTATTTCATTGAAAATTGCTACAAGTTTTCTGTTTACATTGTTCTCTCCCATGCATACATTGTTTTTCTTTAAACTTTTAGTTGTGAGATTTATCTTATACTATGATTAATTTGATCAATAGACCATGACGCACACAGGTGTATCTATACCTAGGCGTCATTAAACTAATTTAACATATAGATATCTTAACTTAGGTTATTTTGAATGTTTATATAATATACTATATGATGTATATGTTGAATAAACAAGTTAAACAGCTAATAAATTTAAAGATTAAAGATTAAAAAAACAATAAATTGAAAAAATCTGCACCTACCTTGGCATCTTGAGACCAACGATACCTGCAACTACAGCGCCTGAATGGACTCCCACACGAATTCGAAGATGTTGGCCAATAATCGAAAATATTTTATTAATAGTCAATTAGTAGCTGTTATCGTGATTATTTTATTCATTACAATTTTCAAATGAAATAAATAAAAAAATTATATCAAACATACTTTATTCACATGAAAATTTTGAGAACTACGTATCCATCATAATGTTATGATGAAAATTAAATATTCATCATAATATTACAATGAAAACATATTTTATGTGGTAAAATAGATAAAGGAATCTAAAAAAATAAATGTCTTAAGTTTTAAGAAGGTTTGTAATTTATATTCTTAAAAAATGTAACATTTTTACTCAAAAGTAGCCAAAGTAAGACTATATTTATATTAATCGTCTTACATGATTAATAGAAGCAGGTTATAATTTTTCTAATATATATTTGGTTTATACCTCATGATAATATAACTCCATTTTCATTATTCCTTACTAAATTGATTAAATAATTTATTTACCAATTATAATATTTTGACGAAAATTATATATTCATTATGTTATTACAATGAAGATATATTTTATTTGCTTTAGAAGTGTTATAATATAAATTTAAAAAAAACATATGCTTATGCTTATTCATTTGGGCATATATCATAGTGGTTCTCCTGGAGATAAAACATTTACTATAATGAATAATTTTTTTAGATGATAAAAGTATTCTTAATAAATATATTTATTTGATATAATCATAATTTTAACATAATTTAAACAATAATTGTTAAAAATAAATTAGTTTAGTGAGGCTGAAATTATTCATCTTACATGATTGATATAATAGGCTATTATAATCTTTCAAATACATACATATTTGGTTTAAACCTTGATTTGATTTCAACCAGTTTACCACTAGAAGTAATTTAATTTTTAATTATTATGAATTGTCACGATTTCGAACTCCAATTAACACCGGTTTTCATGATTATTTTATTCATTACAATTTTCGAATTATATTTTAATTTAAAATTTATGTCAGAAATTAACTGTTACTTTAATAATATTATAATGAACATTATATATTCATTATAAAATGATAATAAAATGTAGGTTTCTATCATAATTTATAATTACACTGAATTGATAAAATAATTTATATAACAATTACAATATTATTATGAAAATTAAATTTTCATTATACATACATTGAAAAATATTTTATTTGGTAAAATAGCTGAATAATTTATTATGCAAATTTAAATAGAAGCTAAATATTTGTTTGATGATGTTTTATAATTTTTAAAAAATATATTATTCTTGTTAAAAAGTCACCTTAATAATTTGGAAGTAGATAAAGTAGGACTATATTTAATTACTTAATTAGTTAGATTAACAAAAACATAATCAGCATTAATGCTGAAGGATAAAAATTATTTTTAGCTCTGTAATTAACAATTATTAATTTGAGCATAAATCCAAGGAATTTTCCTGGAGTTAAAACATGAATAATTTTCTTGAAGGTAACATAAATTTCCTAAATTAATATATTTATTTAATTTGATCATAATTTTAACTTAGTTTAGTGAGACTGATATTTTTCGAAAACATTGTTAGTTTATACCTTGAATACCTCTAATAAATGAATAAATAATAATACACGCTGATTAGAATAATAGATTATAGTAATTATCTCAAAAAATCAAAAATAGAACTTGTTTTGATTTGTAATAATGATTCAATATTAATAGTAGCTTTAGAAGAGTGTTTATTTAAAAAAAATCAATAAGTTAAATAAATGGAAATTGGGTTAGAGTGGGTTACTGCATTAGTAATATTATTTTATATAAGTTTTTGATACGTAATAAAAGAGCTGGCTTTTAAATTAGAATAAGTGTTATAATTTATGTTAAAATCAACCATGACCTTTTAAAAATATTTGTTGAAAAATTCCTTTCCCATATCAGTTTGAAGATTTTTTGGGACATTTCAACACTCCAAAATTTTCCTCAAAAATTACTTTAATAATTTGGAAGTAGCTAAAGTAAGACTATATTTATATTATTCGTCTTAAATGATTAATAGAAGCATAAGCAACAACCCCCGGTAAGAATTCATTGAGCATAGGTTATAATTTTTCGAATACATATTTGGTTTATCATCATAATATTATAACTTTATTTTAATTCTTGCTTAAAAAATTGATTAAATGAGTTTTGTATCAATTATAATATTATGATGAAAATTAAATATTCATTATAATATTACAATGAAGATATATTTTATTTATTTTAGAAATTTTGTAACTTAAAATTTAAATAACAACATATTCTTTCTCGATAACTAATATATTGGAAGTAGGTCAAATAAAACTATATTTATTTATTTTAAGTTAGAATAAACGTATTATATTTATCGAAATTAAATGTATTATAAATTGTAACAAGTTTTGCTGTAAATATTGTTTAAATAAAAGTTCTTCAAAATTTTGTTAAAAATAAAAACAATTTAATACGTTAGAAGGAATAAAATTATATTAAGGCAAACATAATTAGTAATAAAGCTAAAGTACAAAAATAATTTTTAGTAAAGTACTTAACAGTTATTCATTTTAGCATACATCCTAGGTGTTCCCCTAGAGATAAAATATTTAGTACAAAAATATATTGTTTTTAGATAATAAAATTGTTAATATATTTATTTAATATAATTGTACTTTTAACATAGATTAAGTACTAAATGATAAAAATGAAATTAAATTCTAAATTAGTTTAATGAAACTGAAATTACATGATTAATAGAAGAATAGGCTGTAATTTTTCGAAAACATATTTGGTTTATACCTTGATTTAATTTTCTTTGCCTACTCAAAGTAATTTTAATTATTAATTGTTACGAATTGTCACGATTTTAAATTTCAATTAATACCTACTTTTATGATTATTTTATTCATTACAACTTCTAAATCAAACAAATTTAAAATTTATATCAGCAATAAATTGTTACTTTAATAATATTATAATGAACATTATATTTTCAATATAAAATCATAATGAAAACTAGATTTCTCTCATAATTTATAATTACACCGAATTGATAAAATAATTTATGTAACAATTACAATATTGTTATGAAAATTAAATTTTCATTATACATACATTGAGAAAATATTTTATTTGGTAAAAGAGCTGAATAATTTATTACGCAAATTTAAATAGAAGCTAAATATGTGTTTGTAGATGTTTTATAATTTAAATTAAAAAAAAATATATATTAATCTTGTTCAAAAATCACCTTAATAATTTGGAAGTAAGTAGAGTAAGACTATATTTAATTACCTTAATTTTGGGTTAGAATAAATTTACTGTAATTATTGAAATTAAGTTTTTTGTAAATTATAAAAAATTAGAAATTTTGTTACAAATGAAAACAATTTAATACGTAAGTAGGAATAAACCTATATTATGTAAGAATCAAAATATATTTTTTGTTTTGTGATAATGATTCAGTATAAATAGACGCTTTAAAAGAGTGTCTATTTTTTAAAAATTCATCAATAAGTTGAAGAAATGGAAATTGGGTTGGGTTACTGCATTAGTAATATTATTTAATACAAGTTTTTAATACGAAATAATATAGCTGGCTTTTAAATTAGAATAAGTATTATAATGATTTATGTTAAAATCAAAAATTAACTTTGGAAAATCTTTGTTGAAGGATTCTTTTCCCATCAGTTCGAAGATTTTTTGGAACATTTTCAACACTTACAATTTTCAAATGAAATAAATTTTAAATCAATTAAAAAATTATAACAAAGATACTCTATTCACATGAAAGTTTTATTCTCATTATAATTTTATAATGTATCCGTCATAATATTATAACTTCATTTTAATTTTTGCTTACCAAATTGATTAAATAATTTATGTACCAATTATATTATTATAACGAAAATTAAATATTCATTATAATTTTACAATGAAAACATATTTTATTTGGTAAAATAGATGAAGGAATCTAAGAAAAATAAATTTCTCAAATTTTAAAAAGTATTGTAATTTAAATTCTTTAAAAAATATCATTTTTGTTCAAAAATTACTTTAATGATTTGGAAATAGCTAAAGTAAGACTATATTTATATATGTTTATATTATTCGTCTTACATGATTAATTGAAGCATAGGCTACCACCCTCGGTAAGAATTCGTTGAGCATAGGTTATAAGTTTTCGAATACATATTTGGTTTATACCCCATCATAATATTATAACTTTATTTTAATTTTTGCTTAAAAAATTGTTTAAATGAATTTTGTATCAATTATAATATTATGATGAAAATTAAATATTTATTATAATATTACAACGAAGATATATTTTATTTGTTTTAGAAATTGTGTAATTTTAATATAAAAAAACAACATATTCTTTCTCGATAATTAATATATTGGAAGTAGGTCAAGTAAAACTATATTTATTTATTTTAAATTAGAATAAACCTATTATATTTATCGAAATTAAATGTATTATAAACTGTAACAGGTTTTGCTGTAAATATTGTTTAAATAAAAGTTCGTCAAAGTTTTGTTACAAATAGAAACAATTTAATAGGTAAGAAAATTATATTAAGGCAAACATATTTATAATTGAAGCAAAAGTACAAAAATTACTTTTAGTAAAGTAATTAACACTTATTCATTTGGGCATACATCCTAGGTGTTCTCCTAGAGATAAAACATTTAGTACAAATATTTATTGGTTTTAGATAATAAAGTTGTTAATGTATTTATTTAATATAATTGTACTATTAACATAGATTAAGTATTAAATGATAAACATAAAATTAAATTCTAAATTAGTTAAATGAAACTGAAATTATTCGTCTTAGATGATTAATAAAGGAATAGTGAATTTTTCGAAAAGATATTTGATTTATACCTTGATGTAATTTTCTTTGTTTGGTGGAAGTAATTTTAATTGTAAATTATTACGAATTGTCACGATTTTGAATTTCTATTAATACCTGTTTTTTTGATTATTTTATTCATTACATCTTCTAAATCAAACAAATTTAAAATTTGTATCAGAAATTAGTTGTTACATTAATAACATTAACAATGAAAATTTTATTTACATTATAAAATTATAATGAAAAGTAGGTTTCTATCATAATTCATAATTACACCGAATTGATTAAATAATTTATGTAACAATTATAATATTTTGATGAAAATTAAATTTTCGATATAAATACAAGGTAAACATATCTTATTTGGTAAAATAGCTGAATAATTTGTTATACAAGCCAAACATTTGTTTGAAGATGTTTTATAATTTAAATTTAAAAACAATATATTAATCTTGTTCAAAAATCACCTTAATAATTTGGAAGCAGGTAAAGTAGGACTATATTTAATTACCTTAATTTTGGGTTAGAATAAATTTACTGTAATTATTGAAATTAAATTTTTTTGTAAACTGTAAAAAATTGTTTAATTAGAAGTTTTGTTACATGAAAACAATTCAATACGTAAGTAGGAATAAACCTATATTAACAAAACCATAATCAGTATTAATGCTAATGTACAAAAATTATTTTTAGCTCTGTAATTAACAATAATTATTATTCATTTGAGCATAAATCCAAGGAATTTTCCTAGAGTTAAAACATAAATAATTTTCTTGAAGGTAACATAAGCTTCCTAAATTAATATATTTATTTAATTTGATTATAATTTTAACATAAATTAAGCAGCAAATGATAAAAATAATAAAAGTAATTCTTAGTTCAGTAAGACTGAAAATTTTCGAAAACATTGTTAGTTTATACCTTGAATACCGCTAATAAATGAATAAATAATAATACACGCTGATTAGAATAGTGGAAGATAGTAATTATTTAAACAAATGAAAAATGGAGCTGCCCCTTTTCTAATAAAAGAGCTTTATCTGTAAGAATCAAAATAAATGTTTTTGTTTTGTAATAATGATTCAATATTAATAGAAGCTTTAGAAGAGTGTTTATTTTTAAAAAATTCATCAATAATTTGAAGAAATGGAAATTGGGTTAGAGTGAGTTGCTGCATTAGTAATATTTTTTTTATATAAGCTTCTAATACGAAATAAAATAGCTGGCTTCTAAATTAGAATAAATGTTATAATGATTTATATTAAAATCAACCATTAACTTTTAAAAATCTTTGTTGAAGAATTCTTTCCCCATATCAGTTTGAAGATTTTTTGAGGCATTTTCAACACTTTCCAAAATTTTACATATAGCCTTTTCCTGATTTTGATTTAATTGGTTCTATTCAAACACATTTTGAGAATACATTTGCCATAAATCACTTAAACCTTTTACTGTAACCCTCCGACGTTATAATTTCTGCTTGGCGTATGAAGTTCATTAACAACATCTTCTTTAAAGTTATCCGTCATAGTTGAAAGTTAAGAATGTTTATTGGTCTATTAAAATTGGACATTTTATTACAAGTTCTCCATAAAACATAGGCAAATATCTTATCGATTTTTTAGCGTTGTGAACACTGATTATATCACCTGATATAATTTTAGTTTTCGTTCCATATCTTGTTACTTTTCCGTTTATATGAAGAGCAACATTTGACTATCTTTTGGATAGTCAAATTTCTCTATATACACCTCTTTGAATGGGAAAATATACGTAGTTCTACCATCTTAAAGTAATTCATAATGATTTTTTAACGAAATTCCATTTTCCGATAAAGGGAACAATGTTATAGCACAATTTTACTTTATTAATATACACAATATTTAAGATCTTAGTAGATGATGAAGAAGAAACATTTCTGTATTCTATGATTTTTTTTTGATCTTTGAAAAGTATGTGTGATCCAAATTTATTTATTTATTTTTTGGATGCTGGATGTAAGTATTTTTTTTTATTTAAATATGTTTTAATTATTGTTAGATATTTCGGATTGGCAGTTTACTGTATCTGTTCATTAGCATCGTAATTTCTTCTATAAGTGTTTGTTCTTTTTAAAATATTCATATAATTAAAAATTGTATTCTCATTATAATATTATAATGAGAACTAGGTTTTCATCGTAATATTATAACTTTATTTTAATTCTTGCTTACCAAATTGATCAAATAATTACTAACTATAATATTATGATTATAATATTATAAAGACAATTAAAACTATAAACATTTTAGTATTATGTGTATAAAAGTGTTTGACAATTTTGAAAATAGATAAATCAATAGCAATAGTATTATCAAAAAAACCTTTGAAAGTTAAATAAGTGAAAATATTAATTTACTTAGAACACACCTTGTGACTTGACTTTAAATGGTACTCACCCGTCGACGGATCTTTAAGATCAGTAATAGCCTCGACCATGTCCAGAGCCATATCGCACACCCTTTCAGCATGGTTGCCCTCTTTGGAAGGGGCCCCGCTCACCACCATGTAAGCATCCCCTATCGTCTCCACCTGGGCTCGGCGGCATGTAAAGAGGGATTGTGGATGAATCACCAGTAAAATATCGTCAAGATAAAGAATTGATTCTAACCTTACTGAGTGGTAATATATAGATTGTTCACTATCTTGTTGTAGTTTGTATGTTTTTTTTAAGTGGTATTTCAGATGCATTTAATAACTGTAAATAAATAGAGATGTGTTTGTCGATAACATAGCTGATAAAAATGAATGATGAAAGCTGACGAAAACATACTTCAATAATTCAAGAAAAATCAGGCTATAGCCAAATTGTAGAAACTTTGAAATCAGGCACACATCCCTAGAGAAATTGTTTTTATCGTGATATAATCGCAACTTTATTTGTTTGCTGAAATCCCGTAAAATACAGTGTTAGTTTTTTTATACTTAGTAGTTAGGAATATGTATGAGAAAATAACATAATCTAAAAAAAGGATTTACTTATCTTATTCGAAGATCATTACAAGCTTATGTTTAAAAAACAGAAAATTCACTAAGAATCTATAATCCTAAAAATATTCGAGATGTTAAAAACATCGCAAATGTTTTATTCAAAATGGTTCATTGATCACCACATTCCATTTTCCTACATTATCAACAAAAATTAATTTTAATATTTTTGCTAGGATTTCATTTCACACCGTATATGACATCCTCGTAACTGTTAATGATTCCAATGACTCAATGTCAAGATCATGCCAAGGTCAAAAGTAACTCAGGCTCGAACACATGTTCAATATGTTCCAAATAGAGAATTAGGGGGAGTGGAGTATACGGCTTTCGCTCACTACTAACGCAAGATCAAGAGAGAGGCGCTAAGCTGATATGAGCTTCCTATTAAATAATTGGGTGGAGGAGGAGCGGAGTAGCCGGCATTCGTTCACTACTAACGCAAGATCTAGAGGGCGGAGCTTAGCTGAAGGTCATATGACATTTCCTTTAGATAATTGGGTGGGGGAGGAGCGGAGTAGCCGGCATTCGCTCACTACTAATCCAAGATCAAGAGGGAGGAGTTTAGCTCAAGGTCATATGACGTTCCAAGTAAATAATTGGGGGGAGAGAAACGACCGGTATTCGCTCTCTACTTTCCTTAAAATTTGAGGAACTCTGGAAAGTTTATTATAAGAGCTAG
>JAEQML010073591.1:0-14875 GCA_016904865.1 Pissodes strobi | reverse complement strand
CTATGACGATCTTGCTTCACTTTCAGTTAATCAATTTTTCTTTATATTAGTGGCGTGGTTAGAGGTGGGTTATTTATTTTTTATACATAGCAAGCCTACGTTTATTTTTAAACCCTTCTAATCATTTGCAACCACAGCACATTTTGGAAAAAATTGAAATGGCGTGGCCATTTGGACAGAAAATAATATTTTTCTCCTAAAAGTATAATATAGATTTTATTGAGATTGAAACCCTGTAGATGCAAAACTAGCCCTTTAACCCATTATTTTTTCATTGAAACAATTTGGGGATAAAGGCGTTTCTTCACAGTTTCACCATTCGAAAAATTTGAGAATTTTAACTGAGACCACTTGCCAATGCACTGTGGTATTTTCATGACATAATAATTCCTTACGATGTTTAAAAATTCACAGTCCTTCACAAAGATGCAACCGGGGGGGGTTGGGGACATTGAAAATGCCGAAGCAGAATGCAACGCTAGGAAATTTGAGATCTGAGAAAACTCATAATTGTGTGAATATATAGTTGATACAAGTTTGGGTGAGATCAGGTTAGATTACGTAAGTTTAGTTTACCAAAATATACCAAATAAATGTATATTACAGCAAGTCTCGTTCTTTTTTACAATTTAAAACGTTATAAGTGTGGTTGTGAAAAGCAAAAAACCATTTGCATTCGATTCGTCTCGCATTCCTCGATCTAACGATATGAAACAAGACTAGTCTGTCGTGAGAAACTAAAAGTCACCCTCACCCACCCTTAACACAATCTAATGTAAAAAATGACTTTTGGCAGATTACACAAGCTTAGTTTACCAAAATATGCCACATAAATGCATATTACATCAAGTTTCGTTCGTTTTTACTATTTATAACATTAGTGGTGGTTGTAAAAACTGCATTCGATTCGTCTCTCAATCCCCAACCTAACGCGGTTAGTTTCACTTAGTATCAAGATATTTTGGTCATTTGAGTCGGTTCCAATACGTTATAATCAATTTTAATAGATTTGGTTAGTCGTCTAATCAATTTTCGGTTTGTTTCTCTTAGTCGCAACTTTTTTTACTTATTTGAGCCGGTTCCGTTACGTTATAATCAATTTTAATAGTTTTGGTTACTTTTGGTTGGTCGTCCAATCAACTTTCTGATAGTTTCCCTTAGTCTTAACTTATTTTACTGATTTGAACCGGTTCCGATACGTTATAATCAATTTTAATAGATTTGGTTAGTTTTGGTTAGTCGTCAATCAACTTCCGGTTAGTTTCACTTAGACTCAAATTATTTTACTTATTTGAGTCGGTTCCGATATGTTGTAACCAATTTCAATAGATATGGTTAGTCGTCCAATCAACTTTCGGTTAGTTTCACTTAGTCTCAACTTATTTTACTTATTTAAGCCTGTTCCGATACGCTATAATCAATTTTAATATATTTGTTTAGATTTGATTAATCGTCCAATCACCTTTCGGGTAGTTTCACTTAGTCTCAACATTTTAGTCATCTGAACCGGTTCCGACGCGTTATAATTAATTTAAATAGATTTGGTAAATTTTTGTTACTCGTCCCATCAAGTTTGGGGTAGTTTTACTCAATCTTACTTTAGTCATTTGAACCGTTTCCGATACGTTATAAACAATTTTAATAGATTGGGTTAGTTTTGGTTAGTTGTCAATTCAAATTTCGGTTAGTTTCACTTAATATCAACTTATTTTAGTCATTTGAATCGGTTACTATATCTACGTTATAATCAATTTTAATAGATTTGGTTATTCTTGGTTAATCGTCGAATAAACTTTCGGTTAGTTTCACTTAGTCTCAACTTATCTTACTTATTTGAGCTGGTTCTGATACGTTATAATCAATTTTAATAGATTTTGTTAGTTTTGGTTAGTCTGCTAATCAACTTTCGGTTAGATTCACTTAATAACAACTTATTTTAGTCATTTGAACCGGTTACGATACGTTATAATCAATTTTAATAGATTTGGTTAGTCTTGGTTAATCGTCGAATCAACTTTCGGGTAGTTTCACTTAGTCTCAACTTACTTTACTTATTTGAGCCGGTTCCGATACGCTATAATCAGTTTTAATAGATTTGGTTAGTTTTGGTTAGTCGTCTAATCAACTTCGGTTAGTTTCACTTAGTCTCAACTTATTTTAGTTATTTGAGTCGGTTCCTATACGTTTTAATCAATTTTAATAGATTTGGTTAGTTCTGGTTAGTCGTCTAATCAACTTTCGGTTAGTTTCACTTTGTATCAACTTATTTTACTTATTTGAGCTGGTTCTGATACGTTATAATCAATTTTAATAGATTTGGTTAGTTATGGTTAGTCGTCTAATCAACTTTCGATTAGTTCCACTTAGTCTCAACTTATTTTAGTCATTTGAGTCGGTTCCGACACGTTATAATTAAGTTTAATAAATTTGGTTACTTTTGGTTAGTCGTCTAATCAACTTTCGGGTAGTTTCACTTAGTCTCTACTTAGTTTAGTCATTTCAGTCGGTTTCGTTAGGTTATAATCATTTTTAATAGATTTGGTTAGTTTGGGTTAGTCGTCTAATCAACTATTGGTTAGCTTCATTTAGTCTCAACTTATTTCACTGCTGGTATACACGATACAGATTTGTAAAAATTAATTTTGGCTTTTAATTACAGGCTGTTTTTTGTCGGTTTATAAATATTTTAGGAAATATATATAACTTCTATATCCACATTTTCGCTTTAAATAAGACTATATTAAATTGTGCTGCAGGTAAGTGCGAAAGCGACAAGTTTCAAAATTGATACGTGGGTTTAGTACATCTTTAAAGGGTCGAGGGTTAGTTTGGGTTAGTTTGGGTTAGTTTGGGTTAGTTTGGGTTAGTTTGGGTTAGTTAGTTTAATCTCAATCAACTTTCGGTTAGCTCCACTTAGCCTCCACTTATTTTGCTTATTTGAGCCGGTTCCGATATGATATAATCAATTTTCATAGATTTGGTTAGTTCTGGTTAGTCGTCCAATCAACCTTCGGTTAATTTTCCATAGTCTAAACTTATTTTAGTCATTTGAACCGGTTCCGATACGTTATAATCAATTTTAATGGATTTGGTGAGTTTTGGTTAGCCGTCATTTAAATTTTAGTTAGTTTCACTCAGTCCCAAATTATTTAATGCATTAGGGTCGGTTCCGACACGTTATAATCAAGTTTATTAGATTTGGTTAGTTTTGGTTAGTCGTCTAATCAACTTTCGGTTCATTTCACTTGGTATCAACTTATTTTAGTCACTTGGACCCGTTACGATACGTTATAATCAATTTCAATGGATTAGGTTATTTTTGGTTAGTCGTGGAATCAACTTTTGGTTAGTTTCACTTAGTCTTAACTTATTTTAGTCATTTGAGTTGGTTTCGATACGTTATAATCATTTTTAATAAATTTGGTTAGTTTTGGTTAGTCGTCTACTCAACTTTTGGTTAGTTTCACTTAATCTCAATTTGTTTTACTTATTTGAGCCAGTTCCGATAGGTTATAATTAATTATCATAGATTTGGTTTGTTTTGGTCAGTCGTCCAATCAACTTTCAGTTAGTTTCACTTAGTCTTAACTTATTTTGGTCATCTGAACCGGTTCTGATACGTTATAATCAATTTTAATAGATTTGGTTAGTGTTGTTTACTCGTCCAATCAACTTTCGGTTAGTTTGACTTAGTCTCAACTTATTTTAGTCATTTGAACCGGTTCCTATACGTTATAATCAATTTTAATAGTTTTGGTTAGTTTTGGTAAGTCGCCAAAATTCGGTTCCGGTTAGTTTTAACATACTTTAATGAGTGTAATCTCTTCCGATACATTATAGGCCGTTTTGGTGACTTTGGTGAGCTTTCGCTAGGCATTCCATCAACTTTCGTTTAGTTTTAGTTAGTTTTAATTTATTTTAGTCCTTTGAACCGGTTCCGATGCGTTATAACCATTTTTAATGTTTATGGTTAATTTTGGTTAGTCGCCAAAATTCGGTTAATTTGGGTTATTTTTAACTTACTTTTATATTTTTAATCTGTTCCGATACGTTTTAGCCATTTCTGGTGATTTTTGTTACTCTTGGTTAGTCCTTCAATAAAATTTCGATTAATTTCGGTTAGTTTTATTTTATTTTAGTCATTTGAACCAGTTCCGTTGCATTATAACCAATTCTAATGTTTTTGGTTAGTTTTAATATTTTTAATCTGCTCCAATACCTTTTAGCCCATTTTGGTGCTTTTTGTTAGTTTTGGTAAGTCCTTTAATCAACTTTCGGTTAATTTCAGCTAGTTTTAATTTATTTTAGTCATTTGAACCGGTTCCGGTACGTTATAACCAATTTTAATGTTTTTGGTTAATTTTAGTTATTTGCCAAAATTCGGTTAATTTGGGTTAGTTTTAACATACTTTTAATAATTAATATTTTAAACTGTTCCGATATGCTTTAGACCTTTTTGGTGCTTTTGGTTACTTTTGGTTAGTCGTTCAATCAACTTTCGGTTAGTGTCAGTTAGTTTTAAATTATTTTAGTCATTTGAACCAGCTTCCATACATTATAATCAAATGTAATGTTTTTGGTTAGTTTTGGTTAGTCGCCAAAATTCGGTTCGTTTTGGTTAGTTTAAATATTTTTAATATGTTCCGATTCGTTTTAGCCCTTTTTGGTGCTCTTGATTACTTTTGGTTAGTTTTGGTTAGTCGATTAATCAACTCTCGGTTAGTTTCAGTGAGTTCCAATTTATTTTAGTAATTTGAACCGGATCCGATACGTTATAGCTAATCTTAATGTTTTTGGTTAGGTATGGTTAGTCGCCGATGTTCGGTTTGAATTAGTTTTAACTTACTTTTATTTTTTTAAATCTGTTCCGATACAATTTAACCCTTTTCGGTGCTTTTGGATACTTTTGGTTAGTTTGGGTTAGTCGTTCAATCAACTTTCGGTTAGTTTCAGCTAGTTATAATTTATTTTTGTCATTTGAACTGATTCAGTCCGCATAACCAAACTAACACGATCTCTCACGCGTATAACGTGATGTGCCAAATGTAGCATGCACTTTTTCGCGATTTGATACCGCATAATAGGAAAACAAATACATTTCCAATGTTAAAATTGACACATGCACAACCAGAATATATTATTTATAATGGTTATGCATGTGTCAATTTTAACATTGAAAATGTTTTTGTTGTCCTATTATGGGGTATCAAATTACGAAAACGTGCATGCTACATTTGGCACATCACGTAATATACGTGAGAGATCGTGTTAGTCTCTTTCTGAGGACGGAATTGGTTCAAATGACAAAAATAAATTAAGGATAACTGAAACTAACCGAAAGTTTATTGAACGACTAACCCAAACTAACCCAAACTTACTAAAAGTAACCAAAAGCACAAAAAGGGTTAAAATGAATCGGAACAAATTAAAAAAATAAAAGTAAGTTAAAACTAACTCAAAGTAACCGAAATTTGGCGAATAACCAAAACTAACCATAAAAAATTAAAATTGGATATAACCTATCGGATCCGGTTCAAATTACTAAAATAAATTGGAACTAAGTGAAACTAACCGAAAGTTGATTCAACGATTAAATGAAAGTAACCAAAAACTCCAAAAAAGGCTAAAAGGTATAGGAACAGATTAAAACCAAAACTACCCAAAAACATTAAATTTGATTATAACGTATTGGCGCCGATTGAAATGACTAAAATTAAAACTAACTGAAATTAACTGGATATTGATTGAACGACTACCCACGACGACTATCTAACCCAACCTAACCCAATCTAACCTTAACTAACCAAAAGCACCAAATATGGCTAAAACGTATCGAAACAGATTAAAAATATTATAAAATTAACCAAACACATTAAAATTGATTATAACATATCGGAAAGTTGATTGAATGACTAACCAAAACTAATCAAAAGTAACTAAAAGCACCAAAACGGGCTAAAATGTATCGAAATAGGTTACACAAATTAAAGTAAGTTAAAACTAACCAAAACGAACCCAATTTTGGCGACTAACGAAAACTAACCAGACATGTTATATTTGGCTATAACGTATCGGAGCTGGTTCAGATGAATTCTTTGGTTTCTTGACAGTGAGTTTCCAAGGTCGCATCACGACACGGAAAATTTTAGTGAACGTCACGACATGGTTTATGCATAACTGATTATAACGTATCGGAACCCGCTCAAATAAGGAAAATAAATTGAGACTAAGTGAAAGTAACCGAAAGTTGATTGAACGACTAACCAAAACTAACCAAATCTATTAAAACTGATTAGAACGTATCGGAACCAGTTCAAATAACAAAAATAAGTTGAGAATAAGTGAAACAAACCGAAAGTTGATTAGACGACTAACCGAAACTAACCAAATCCATCAAAACTCATTATAACGTATCGGGACCGGCTCAAGTAAGTAAAATTATTTGAGACTAAGTGAAACTAACCGGAAGTTGATTAGACAACTAACCCAAACTAACCAAATTTATTAAACTTGATTATAAGGTATCGGAACCGACTCAAATGACTAAAATAGGTTGAGACTAAGTGAAACTAACCACAGATCTAGGAAGGGGACACTAACCGCAAGTTGATTAGACGACTAACCAAACTTAACCAAATCTATTAAAATTGATTATAACGTATCAGAACCAGCTCAAGTAAGTGAAATAAGTTGAGACTAAGTGAAACTAACCAAAAGTTTATGACTAACCCAAACTAACCAAATCTATTAAAATTGATTATAACGTATCGAAACCGACTGAAATGACTAAAATAAGTAGAGACTAAGTGAAACTAACCGAAAGTTGATTAGACGGCTAATCAAAAATAACCAAATTTATTAAACTTAATTATAACGTGTCGGAACCAACTCAAATGACTAAAATAAGTTGCAACTAAGTGAAACTAACCGAAAGCTGATTAAACGACTAACCAAAACAAACCAAATCTATTAAAATTGATTATAACGTATCAGAACCAGCTCAAATAAGTAAAATAAGTTGAGACTAAGAGAAATTAACCGAAAGTTGATTAGACGACTAACCAGAACTAATCAAATCTATTAAAATTGATTATAACGTATCGGAACCGACTCAAATAACTAAAATAAGTTGAGACTAAGTGAAGCTAACCGAAAGTTGATTACACGACTAACCAAAACTAACCAAATCTATTAAAACTGATTATAAAGTATCGGAATCGGCTTAAAAAAGTAAAATAAGTTGAGACAAAGTGAAACTAACTGGAAGTTAATTCGACGATTATCCAATACTAACCAAATTTATTAAAATTGATTATAACGTATCGCAACTGACTAAAATGACTGAAATAAGTTGGGACTAAGTGAAACTACCCGAAAGTTGATTCGACGATTATCCAAGACTAACCAAATCTATTAAAATTGGTTATAACGTATCGTAATCGTTTCAAATGACTAAAATAAGTTGATATTAAGTGAACCTAACCAAAAGTTGGTTAGCAGACTTACCAAAACTAACCAAATCTATTAAAATTGATTATAACATATCGGAACCAGCTCAAATAAGTAAAATAAGTTGAGACTAAGTGAAACTAACCGAAAGTTTATTCGACGATAAACCAAGAATAACCAAATCTATTAAAATTGATTATAACGTATCGTAACCAGTTCAAATGACTAAAATAAGTTGATGTTAAGTGAAACTATCCGAAATTTGAATTGACGACTAACCAAAGCTAACCCGATCTATTAAAATTGTTTATAAGGTATCGGAAACTGTTCAAATGATTAAAGTAAGATGAGATTGAGTGAAACTAGCCGAAACTTGATTGGACGACTAACCAAAAATATCGAAATCTATTTAAGACTATGGGAAACTAACCGAAAGTTAATTCGACGACTAACCAGAACAAATCAAATCTATGAAAATTGTTTATAACGTATTGAATCCGGCTCAAATAAATAAAATAAGTTGAAATTAAGTGGAACTAACCGAAAGTTGATTAGACGACTAGCCAAAACTCACCAAATCTATTAAAATTGATTTTAACGTATCCGAACCGACACAAATAACTAAAATAAGTTGAGACTAAGTGAAACTAAAAGAAAGTTGATTCGACGACTGACCAAAAATAACCTAATCCATTACAATTGATTTTAACGAATCGTAACCGGTCCAAATGACTAAAATAAATTGATACTAAGTGAAATGAACCGAAAGTTGATTAGACGACTAACCAAAACTAACCAAATCTAATAAAATTGATTATAACGTATCGGAACCGACCTAAATGACCAAAATAATTTGAGACTAAGTGAAACTAACCGAAAGTTAATTGAATGACTAACCAAAACTTACCAAATCCATTAAAATTGATTATAACGTATCGGAACCGGTTTAAATGACTAAAATAAATTAAGACTAAGGGAAACTAACCGAAAGTTGATTCGACGACTAACCGAAAATAATATAATCTATTAAAATTGATTATAACGTATCGTAACCGGTAAAATGACTAAAATAAGCTGATACTAAGTGAAATTACCTGAAAGTTGATTAGACGCCTAACCAAAACTAACCAAATCTATTAAAATTGATAATAACGGATCGGAACCGACTCAAATGAATGAAAATAAAATAATTTGAGACTAAGTGAAACTAACCGAAAGTTGATTGAACGACTAACCCAAACTAACCAAATCCATTAAAATTAATAAAAACGTATCGGAATCGGTTCAAATGACTAAAATAAGTTAAGACTAAGGGAAACTATCAGAAAGTTGATTGGACGACTAACCAAACCTAACCAAATCCATTAAAATTGATTATAACGTATTGGAACCGACTCAAATGACTAAAATAAGTTGATACTAAGTGAAACTAACCGCATTAGATCGGGGATTGAGAGACGAATCGAATGCAGTTTTTACAACCACCACTAATGTTATAAATAGTAAAAATGAACGAAACTTGAGGTAATATGTATTTGTGTGGTATATTTTGGTAAACTAAACTTGCGTAATCTGCTAAAAGTCATTTTTTACTTTAGATTGTGTTAAGAGTGGGCGAGGGTGACTTTTAATTTCTCACGACAGACTAGTCGTGTTTCATATCGTTAGATCGAAAAATGATCTTTTGTTTTTTACAACCACGCTTATAACGTTTTAAAGTGTAAAAAAGAACGAGACTTGAAGTAATATACATGTATTTGGTATTTTTTGGTAAAGTAAACTTACGTAATCTATCCTGATCTCACTCAAACTTCTATCAACTATATATTTTCACACAATTATGAGTTTTCTCAGATCTCAAATGTAATAAGCGTTGCATTCTGCTTCGGCATTTTCAATGTCCCCCCGGTTGCATCTTTGTGAAGGACTGTGAATTTTTTGTATTACTCAGTAACTGTCAATGATTACCACGAGTTTTTGAAAGTATATTAAAGAAACCAATTTTGATGCAAAACACTTTTTCGCGGGGAAGTGTCTCAAAAAATACCTAGGGCGTTGGACCTCCTCCTAGCTAGAACTGGATCTGGATAGATCGGTAATATAATTAAATTTACGCAGGTAAATATGATTCTAATAACCAGTCAGTTATAACTAATAATTTCAAAATCAATCATGCAATAGTTGGAAACATAATATAGACGACAAATATTTCAAATAAACAGAAATGTGTAGTCACAAGCAAATTCCACAAAAACTTTCACAAGGCTTAAATTTCTGCGAAATCTAAAGTCAAATCTGGTAATTTATGGCTTTTAGCTAATCGATGATAGCTTTTTGTATAAAGACACCCCGCTGCTATTTATACCTGATTTGTGTTCAACTGACCGAACTCTTTCTGCTTAATTGGCTCCTATACATGGCAAACCGCATCCCGATTTTAACATTGAAATTGTTTTTGTTTTCCTATTATGAGGTATCAAATCACGAAAAAGTGCATGCTACATTTGGCACATCACGTAATATACGTGAGAGATCGTGTTAGCCAGTTTCTGAGGACGGAATCGGTTCAAATGACAAATATGAATTAAAGCTAACTGAAACTAACCGAAAGTTGATTGAACGACTAACCCAAACTAACTAAAAGTAATGAAAAGCACAAAAAGGGCTAAAATGAATCGGAACAAATTAAAAAAATAAAAGTAAGTTAAAACTAACTCAAAATAACCGATATTTGGCGAATAACCAAAACTAACCATAAAAATTAAAATTGGTTATAACCTATCGGATCTGGTTCAAATTATCAAAATAAATTGGAACTAACTGAAACTAACCGAAAGTTGATTCAACGACTAACCGAAAGTAACCAAAAGCTCCAAAAAAGGCTAAATCGTATCGGAACAGATTACAAATATTAAAGTAAGTTAAAACTAACCAAAACGAACCGAATTTTGGCGACTAACCAAAACTACCCAAAATCATTAAATTCGATTATAACGTATCGGCGCCGATTGAAATGACTAAAATTAAAACTTACTGAAATGAACTGAATATTGATTGAACGACAACCCACGACGACTATCTAACCCAACCTAACCCAATCTAAACTAAACTAACCAAAAGCACCAAATATGGCTAAAACTTATCGAAACAGATTAAAAATATTATAGTAAGTTAAAAATAACCCAAATTAACCGAATTTTGGTGACTAACCAAAATTAACCAAAAACATTAAAATTGGTTATAACATTTTGGAAAGTTGATTGAATGACTAACCAAAACTAATCAAAAGTAACCAAAAGCACCAAAACGGGCTAGAATGTATCGAAATAGGATACACAAATTAAAGTAAGTTAAAACTAATCAAAACGAACCGAATTTTGGCGACTAACGAAAACTAACCAGAAACATTATATTTGACTATAACGTATCGGAGCCGGTTCAGATGAGTACTTTGGTTTCTTGAGAGAGAGTTTCCACGGTCGCATCACGACACGGAAAATTTTAGTAAACGTCACGGCACGGTTTATGCATAACTGATTATAACCTATCGGAACCCGCTCAAATAAGTAAAATAAATTGAGACTAAGTGAAAATAACCGAAAGTGGATTGGACGACTAACCAAAATTAACCAAATCTATTAAAATTGATTAGCGTATCGGAACCGACTCAAATGACTAAAATAGGTTGAGACTAAGTGAAACTAACCACAGATCTAGGAAGGGCAAACTAACCGCAAGTTGATTAGACGACCAACTAAAATTAATCAAATCTTTTAAAATTGATTATACCGTATCAGAACCAGCTCAAATAAGTGAAAGTAAGTGAAAGTTGAGACTAAGTGAAACTAACCAAAAGTTGATTAGACGACTAACCCAAACTAACCAAATCTATTAAAATTGATTATAACGAATCGAAACCGACTGATATGACTAAAATAAGTAGAGACTAAGTGAAACTAACCGGAAGGTGATTAGACGACTAAACAAAAAAAACCAAATTTTTTAAACTTAGTTATAACGTGTCGAAACCGACTCAAATGACTAAAAAAAGTTGAGACTAAGTGAAACTGACCGAAAGTTGATTAGACAACTATCCAAAACTAACCAAATATCTCAAAATTTATTATAACGTATCAGAACCAGCTCAAATAAGTAAAATAAGTTGAGACTAAGTGAAACTAACCGAAAGTTGATTAGACGACTAACCAGAACTAACCAAATCTATTAAAATTGATTATAACGTGTCGGAACCGACTCAAATAACTAAAATAAGTTGAGACTAACTGAAACTAACCGAAAGTTGAATAGACGACTAACCAAAACTAACTAAACCTATTAAAACTGATTATAACGTATCGGAACCGGCTCAAAAAATTAAAATAAGTTGAGACTAAGTGAAACTAACTGGACGTTGATGCGACGATTATCCAATACTAACCAAATTTCTTAAAATTGATTATAACGTATCGGAACTGACTCAAATGATTAAAATAAGTTGATATTAAGTGAATCTAACCGAAAGTTGATTAGCAGACTAACCAAAACTAACAAAATCTATTAAAATTGATTATAACGTATCGGAATCAGCTCAAATAAGTAAAATAAGTTCAGACTAAGTGAAACTAACCGAAAGCTTATTCGACGAAAAACCAACTTTATTAAATATTATTGTAACGTATCGTAACCGGTTCAAATGGCTAAAATAAGCTGATATTAAGTGAAACTAACCGAAATTTGAATTGACGACTAACCAAAACTAACCCAATCTATTAAAATTGTTTATAACGGATCAGAAACGGTTCAAATGACTAAAGTAAGTTGGGATAGCGTGAAACTAACCGACACTTGATTGGACGACTAACCAAAATTAACCAAATCTATTAAAATTAATTATAACGCGTCGGAACCGGTTCAGATGACTAAAATTAGTTGAGACTAAGTGAAACTAACAGAAAGGTGATTGGACGATTAACCAAATCTAAACAATATATTAAAATTGATTATAGTGTATCGGAATCGGCTTAAATAAGTAAAATAAATTGAGACTAAGTGAAGCTAACCGAAAGTTGATTGGACAACGAACCAAATATATTGAAATTGGTTACAACATATCGGAACCGGCTTAAATAGGTAAAACAATTTGAGATTAAGTGAAACTAACCGGAAGTTGATTGACCACTAACCAAAACTAACCAAATCTATTAAAATTGATTATAACGTATCGGAACCGGTTCAAATGACTAAAATAAGTTAAGACTATGGGAAACTGCTAACCAGAACTAATCAAATCTAAGAAAATTGATTATAACGTATCGGAACCGGCTCAAATAAGTAAAATAAGTTGAGACTAAGTGGAACTAACCGAAAGTTGATTAGACGACTAGCCAAAATTAACCAAATCTATTAAAATTGATTTTAACGTATCCGAACCGACCCAAATAACTAAAATAAGTTGAGACTAAGTAAAACTACCGAAAAGTTGATTCGACGACGAATCGTAACCGGTCCAAATGACTAAAATAAATTGATACTAAGTGAAATGAACCGAGAGTTGATTAGACGGCTAACCAAAGCTAACCAAATCTATCAAAATTGATTATAAGTATCGGAACAGACTCAAATGACTAAAATAATTTGAGACTAAGTGAAACTAACCTAAAATTAATTGAACGACTAACCAAAACTAATCAAGTCTATTAAAATTGATTATAACGTATCGGAACTGGTTCAAATGACTAAAATAAGTTAAGACTAAGGGAAACTAACCGAAAGTTGACTCGACGACTAACCAAAAATAATCTAATCTATTAAAATTGATTATAACGTATCGTAACCGGTTCATATGACTAAAATAAGCTGATACTAAGTGAAATTAACCGAAAGTTTAATAGACGACTAACCAAAACTAACCAAATCTAAAAAAATTGATAATAACGGATCGGAACCGACTCAAATGAATTAATATAAAATAATTTGAGACTAAGTGAAACTAACCGAAAGTTGATTGAACGACTAACCAGAACTAACTAAATCCATTAAAATTAATTAAAACGTATCGGAACCGGTTCAAATGACTAAAATAAGTTAAGACTAAGGGAAACTATCAGAAAGTTGATTGGACGACTAACCAAAAGTTACCAAATCTATTAAAATTGATTATAACGTAACGGAACCGGCTTAAATAAGTAAAAAAAGTTGCGACTAAGAGAAACTAACCGAAAATTGATTAGACGACTAACCAAACTAACCAAATCTATTAAAATTGATTATAACGTATTGGAACCGACTCAAATGACTAAAATAAGTTGATACTAAGTGAAACTAACCGCTTTAGATCGGGGATTGAGAGTCGAATGCAGTTTTTACAGCCACCACTAATGTTATAAATAGTAAAAACGAACGAAACTTGAAGTAATATGCATTTATGTGGTATAGTTTGGTAAACTAAACTTGCGTAATCTGCTAAAAGTAATTTTTTACTTTAGATTGTGTTAAGGGTGGGTGAGGGTGACTTTTAGTTTCTCACGACAGACTAGTCGTGTTTCATATCGTTAGACCGAGGAATGTGAGACGAATCGAATGCAAATGGTGTTTTGCTTTTTACAACCACACTTAATATAGTAAAAAAGAACAATACTTGAAGTAATATACATTTATTTGGTACATTTTGGTAAACTAAACATACGTAATCTAACCTGATCTCACCCAAACTTCTATCAACTATATATTTCCACACAATTATGAGTTTTCTCAGATCTCAAATTTAATAAGCGTTGAATTCTGCTTCGACATTTTCAATGTCCCCCCGGTTGCATCTTTGTGAGGGACTGTGAATTTTTCTTGCCTAAATCGTCTGGGTGTCAATTTATTTCAGTTTTTGTGTTCATACCCAGAATATATTTTGTTTTATGGAAACACTTTGAAATTAATTTTAATATAGATCCATTATATCATCAAACCCGAATTCAATATTGGCTCTAGTCTATTTTAGTAAGCGTCTATGTCCTATTACATGTTTTCCAAATCTCCGAAACAAGCAAATGTTCCTTACCCTTAGGGATTTACACTAATTTACCAAACATCTCTGAATCGACCCCATGTCTAATTTTACATCGTGCGTGTTCCACTGCCTGAGCGATCTTCAAATAATTGGCAATAGGCAGGGAAAAACCGTGCTCTATTTCACTTTGTTCGAATTATTTGGGCGTTTTCTTTCCCTTTAATAGAAAACGGACAACATTTTCGTGGGCTTGTTTTTTACCTTATTAGAAAAATATTCAACTATGTTGGGGTTTAGAACCTTCGGCAAAATGCACTGAAACGGAGTTTTATCCACAATACCGAAACAGAATTGTTGCACTCGACGCGCGTTTCGGTATCCATGATCAGGAGATGATTAAAACAGTTTGAGATGATGCCAACATGG
>MU195719.1:1703-14875 GCA_016904865.1 Pissodes strobi | reverse complement strand
ATTTCAACTAATCTGAGATTACAATTTCACTTAAAAATATACTACACATAACTTTAGTTCTGAAAGGTAGCATGCAAGTGCCCCTCGCGCGCTCTTAATAGCGCCACTAATGGCCCCTCAACACACCACGCCTAAAAGAATTGGCTGATATACTGCCAGCTATGTTTAATAGCAGATTTTAAGTGGCACTCAAAAGACTGATCTATCTTACTTGGGCCAGGCCCTTCAAGAATGTTGAATGATGGTTTGCGACAGGCATAACAGTAGATGACTTGCTTTTGAGAAGAGGGAGGAGGAAAGATGAGGGAAAGGCAACATGGGGAAAACAGCGTGAAAAACCCCATTCCACGTTTCTTTGGCATATGGGTACAAGTACAACATACAACACACAAGACATCACACAAAAAGGTCAGAGATTACTCTCGCAATCTCAATGAGGTGGGAATTGCAACCAAACATCATAATGCTTGGCTACGTGTAGCCGTAATTCGCCCGCAAGGAACAGGGGAACAGGAGGCAGCACGATCGCAGTGTGTGTACTGCTCGGGTTTGGTGTAGGTGGAGATATATATACCGATTTCGTGCAAGGCCACCTATATAGGTGGCCTTGTTTCGTGTCCCTTAACATGCCCCGCTCACCTCGCTAAAACGGCGAGATGGACGGAGCCTGTTCTTGGGGTCTAGTCAGCGGGTTAGGACGGGTTGACTTCTGTGCTCCTGGTAGATCTCGATTTCTCAAGAGTCCCAGGGGCACAAAAGGGGGAGGGTGACGGGATTTTTAGGATCAGGGATGGGAATAGGTCCATCGTCTAAGGCGGCCGGGGTTGCAGGTAGTACACCGTCGTTTTCCTGTGTACCGGGCCATGTCTGGGCACATCCCGCGGGTCATACCTCAAGGTCGCTAGGTTAGCGGTCCTCGTTGAGCCGCGCACTCCCATATCATAGAACTTACATGCCTGTTTGTCGATGTATTCATTGACGTATTCTACGCCTGACCAAGCATGTAAGTCGCTGATCCGGGTGCGCGGCCCTGCCGAGAAGGCCGCCCTTAAGTACTTATTCTGGATGATCTGGATCCTTTTTCGATGACACTCCGCGACCGAGCACCAGACAGGTGCCCCGTACAACAGGAATGGCCTTATGATGGACCTATATAAAGTGATTTTATTGCCGGGACTTAAATAGGAACCACTCCGGACAAGAGGCCTCAACTTTTCGAAAATACAATAGTGTTTTTCATGTATATATGCCACATGACGGCAAAAGTTAAGGCTCTTGTCCAGATAAATTCCTAGATATTTGGCATGGGATTTAGGAGGGATAAGGGTGTTTTGCACCCTAATTGGCCGTGCTACAATATTGGTACGCTTTTTGGTAAAAAGGACCAACTCGGTTTTGTTCGGATTTAGTCGGATTTTCCAATTCTTATAGAAAGCTAGCACGCGTTCCATGTGCGCGGCTAGATTATTTACTGCCTCCTGTGCGGTGAAGGCATGGGAATAAAGGGCGGTATCATCGGCGTAAAACGCCAAGGAAGTATCGGGATGGGACGGTAGGTCTGCTATATAATAGCTAAAAAGTTGCGGCGATAGTACCGTTCCCTGAGGCACACCCGCCTGTATCGGCCTCGAAGTCGAGACCGAATCATGGACGCGTACCGAGAAGGTACGTCCGGCCAAGTATGACGCGATCAGTGCTGCCGTATGTAACGGGAAGCTCAGCTCCGTAAAGAGCTTATACAGCAGCCCGTCGTGCCATACTCGGTCGAACGCTCTCTCTATGTCCAGGAGCAGTAGAGACGTGCTATGCCTCATGTTGAACCCGTCAAAAATGTCCTGTACGATTCTCGCAGCGAGCATATTTGTGCTATGCCCGCCACGGAATCCGAACTGCTCCGCAGGCAGTACTTGACGGTTCGAGGCTGCCTCATTGATCCTGGGCAACAAGAGCTTCTCGGTGAGTTTACTCAGAGTATTGAGTAGAGATATCGGCCGATAGGATGCGGTGCTTTTGGGATCCTTCCCGGGCTTAGGGAACAGTACCACGTGTGCAACTTTCCAGGAACTAGGGAAGTGTTGCAAACGAAGTACGGCGTTCACTATGTGCATGTAGTGTACAATGGTCTTGGAGGGAAGGTTTTTGAGGAGTAGGTACGGGATTTGATCAGGTCCCGGAGCCTTATCTTTTGGCAGACGGCGGAGAGCACCACGTATCTCTGACGGACTCACACGAAGCTTATCCATCACAGAGGGCGGTATCGGATATGATCTTCCAGTAAACTTGGAAGTTTGCTCCGTGACATGGGCGTGCAATGGTACGGTGTTTGGTATTTCGCCGTGAATATCAGCGAGAAAGTCCGCAAATACTTCAGCTTTATCTGCGTCGCCTACATAGTCCTGTCCATTACTACGAATGGCAGGCATTTGCGCTTTAGTATTGCGGACCTGTCTCGCTAACTTCCACAGCGAACCGTCCGCCGTACCGAGCCCATTCACGAAGCTCATCCAAACCGCGTCTCTGTGACTACGGATCTTCTTCCTGATTTCATCCGTCAGAGCGTTGGTCCTTTGTTTGTCGATAGCGGCGCGATTTCTCTGCCATCTGCGCCTGATACGATTCCGGAAATGAATCAGGTTTAGGATTTCATCAGGAAGCGTCTCTAAAAAAGATTGCCTCCTGACTACCGGACACATAGCGTCTCTGACGTGCTGGATATTTCGGGTTAGTGTGTCAACTTCGGCCTCCAAGTCTTGGATGGACTCGATCTGCTTAGGGATGACTGTCACCTCATTTAACCTATCCCGGAACGCCCTCCAATCAAGATTTCTGTATGAGATCTTTGTCCCAATGGCTTCCGGCCGCCTGACGCCAGTCAGGCACATCTTGATTGCAAGGTGATCCGAGCTTAGGTCGCTAACGACCTTAGGTGCCGAGATGTCAGGCATCCCACGGGCGATCACGACATCCAAGTATGAAGGCCTGTAATTTGCACGGTAAAATGTAGGATGACGTGTTCTTAGGTACAGGATATCAAGATTGTCTTCGAGCAATTGGCGCAAGATGACGCCCTTGTGAGTGGTAGCGCTATCGCCATACGAGATATGTTTTGCGTTAAAATCACCCACAAGGACAGACCTCGTGTTTGGTGGTAATAGGGCCAAGTAGTCGGCCTGTGTTATGCGAAGAGCGGGAGGCGCGTACCCGCCGCTGATACACCGGCCACCGTCCAGCTCGATGCTAACATGCTCTATGAGCGTATTTATACGCATTCTTCTTTTATATCTCAGAGACCGGTGTATCAGGCAGACCACACCACCTCCCGCTCCGAGCCTATCACAGCGTTCGACACTATACCCACGGATCTTCAGTTTGAAGCCTGGGTCGAGGCGCGTCTCAAGCAAGAAAACAATCTGATAATTGGAATTGTACAGGAAATGCTTAAATTCACCAAGTTTATTACGAATGCCGTTGCAATTCCAGGACAATACATTACAGACAAACATTTATAATAGCAAGCCATTTATATATTATATTTACAAATCTCGGTGGTGAAGAAGCGAATTGTTCCTTGCATTATTTGGATTTTATCGTTATTACACGATTTAATCATTGAACAGAACTCATCTAATGCGAAGAACAATTCGCTTATATTCACCAGCGAGTTGATTTCTGCCACAACGTTAGATAAATTTTTAAATTGGTCAGTCATTTGATTGCCACTTACTGCGTTAGCGTTAACGTTCCTTGTTTCTGGTCTCCTGATAGGTGCAGTTTGCTGAGAGGCCTTTAGTGTGTTGGGAAAGTCATTGTCATAGCTCTCCCTTGGGGGTGGCGGTCTTCTTTCGACTGTCTGTTGTGTCTGGGGTTGTTGTTCCGGTCTTCCGTTTATACCCCGGCCTGGGTCTCGTCGCCCTTGCCCCTGCCAGGCCGGCGTGGCGGGCAAGGGAGCAGGAACGTAGTTTTTCTGTGGTGGCTTTTTCGCAGTGGCCGCTAACTGCTCAATTTTAAATAAGTAAACAGGGCACTCCTGATCGATCGACCTATGTGGCCCTCCACAATTGGCACATTTGACAATGTCACTTGTGCATGACGTGATCTCGTGGGTCCCGCTGCATTTCGAACACTTATAGTTTTTCTGACAATAGGTCATGGAATGTCCATGACCCTGACAACGTCTGCATTGCATGATCGGTTTCACATTTCTTCGGTTTTCCCACGAGATTTTCACGTTCATGAGTGTCCTGATTTCTTGCTGGAGCCTCTTTAGGGTAACTGAGGCTTCCAGGACGACCAGATATAGTGGCACCCTGGTTTTCTTCATCAGGAAGATATTTTTTGCGTCGAGGTTATATTCATCGCTTAGGTGTCTCCTGATGTCAGCAATGTTTATTTCAGCGTCTAGGCCCCTCATGACAAATGCATGAGTTTTTTGACTCCTGTCAGCATATGAATGGTACTGCAGTTTTTCATTGTCGCAGTTTCTTTTGAAGGTAGCCCAATCCTTTTCTGTCTCAAGGTATATGATTGTGCTGTTTTTCGCATATTTAATCGTGTATTTAAGTATATGCAATTTTTGCATATCCTCCTGCAGGGTTTTGTGCGACTGTATTTTCCCCTGCAGGACTACGGGTGGTGGAGGACTTACTTTGGTTTTCTGGGGTGCTGGGGCTTTCTTCTTTGGGCGAATGCTGGACCTTCTTACTTGTTTTCTAGCGCTTTCGCTAGAAAGTACGCTACTATTGTCGTCGTCTATGTCTGACAAGGGTTCAAATCTGTTATTGAGGGGTACGTTTGCACCCCCTCCAGAGTCCAGTTTTACTTCTCTGACGTTTTTCTTAAACCCTACTGTCCTGTAGGGCGTTTTGAAAGCTTCTTTAGTCTTTTCTTCTGCCAGGGCCTCAGAAGTGCTAGGAGGTAAATCGACGTTTACGTTAAAGGTAGGTGCGGGCTTGTTTTTTACCAATTCTGTTTTTTGGGCTTTTTTATTATTAGAGTTGGGCGATGGGTCTGTCTCCATGCCAGATGTGTCTTCATCCGTGCGCTTTTTCTTGTAATTCGCGCGGCCTGTATCTATTTTGGCTTTTGCGGCCCTCTTCGCAGAGGGGCGCAAGTCATGATTAGCCCTTAAATTGTCAATACCCTTGTTTAAGGGCAAAATAAGTGAATTGGTAGTCTTACCCGTGATGGACTTTAAAGGGTCAGCCAGGTGGACACACTCCTTGCACTTTTCAAAGTTGAGGGCTAATTTTTTATAAATTATACGAATTTTCATTTCGACGATTTCGTTTGGGGGTTCGATCTGCATGTCCACCGATTTGATGGACATGCAGTCGTCATCCTGGTCGCCCATATCGAGGGCAGGTGCCGGGGTTACGTCCCCGGCGACTAGAAAAAAGTTAGCTCTAGGCTTGTAATGGCCTTTACTAATTACCGTGGAGGTAAAAAGCAGTCCGTAGAATAAGAATAATAATCGAATAATCGTGGAAAAATCCGCAGAGCTCAACCACCTAGGAACTCCAAACTAGGTCTTGTCTGACACGCGATCAAGACAAGAGTCCAGTGGTCAACAAAGTATTGCGGAGGTATTTGCAGACTTTTTTGGTTCAATATATACAAACAGCCCATTTCCTCATAATCACCTTAAACCACGATCATTTAGTACATTTGCCTTGTTAATAAGTCTATAGCCACAGATAGTTTACCTGCATACATCATTAAGGGTTGTATTGATTTTCTTGTTAAACCATTACTTTATATGTTTAATTTGTGCTTAAAATATGGCATATATCCATGCAAATGGAAAGAAAGTAAAGTAATTCCGATTTTTAAAAATGGTGTTAAAAACTATAGATCTATTAGTAATGTGTCAGCGTGCTCAAAGTTAATAGAAATAATTATTAGTAATAGAATATATACCTCCGTAAAAAATATATTGTCAATCAACCAGCATGGTTTTTTTGCCCCAACATTCAACTGTCACAAATTTAATAATTTTTTCTCAATACGTACAAGATACATTTAAGGCTGGGTATCAAGTTGATGTTATATATACTGACCTAGAAAAGGCTTTTGACAGGGTTGATTTTGCTGAAATTGTTATGGCACTTGAAAGTTTTTCCATAGACAGCCAGCTTATTATATTGATAGTTTCATTTTTAACTAATAGATCTTCATTTGTTGAACTTCAAGGATTTTTATCTAAAAGTTATACCCCAACATCTGGTGTGCCTCAAGGGTCAAATTTGGGACCCTTTTATTTCTTTTAGTCATTGATAATATGGGAAAGAACAATACATTTGCTAAGGGTTTGGTGTTTGCTGATGATTACAAAATGTTTTTAATAATAAGAACCCTAGATAATGCAAAAAAATCTTCGGAAAGATTTGAGCGCAGTTGTAGAATGGTGCAGGGATCATAATTTTAGATTGAATATAGATAAATGTGTTATAATGACTTTTTCTTGTACAAATAAGAACATAGAGTTTAACTATAAAATTAATAATATTGAATTAAAAAAAAAACAGATATTCAAAAAGATCTGGGCATCTATTTTGACCCAAAACTGAATTTCAACATTCATGTGAATAACGTTACTAGTAATGCTATTAAAATTTTGGATTTTGTAATTAGAAATTGTAGACTTTTTGACAATATAGATACAAAAATATCCATATATAGATCGCTAGTTTTAACAAAAATATTATATGCCTGTTCAGTGTGGGACCCGCTTTATTTAAATAAAGTAAACTCTTTAGAATCTGTACAAAGGAAATTTGTGAAATTTTTATATTTTAAAGTAAACCATGTATATCCACAAAGAGGGACTGACCAAAGATACTTATGTAACATTTTTAACATATTAAGCTTACAATGGTTAAGAATAGAGCATGGTCTGATTTATATCTATAAATTGTTAAACAACCTAATTATAAGTCCTGATTTTCTTGAAAGATTACCCTTTAAATTAGGGTCAGTAGGGTACCAGAAATAAAGATTTATTCTACGTATGTCAAATAAAAACTAACTTGTATAAAAATTCACCACTGATCAGTTTATGTATGGCCTTTAATAAATATTATAGTTTGTTTGATGTCTTCACTATGTCACTGAGTAAATTTAAAATAGAAGTAAGGAAAGCATTACAGCAAAACAATCTATAATGCAATTTGTGTTAAAAGTTTGTTTATCTAGTTTTTAAGTAGCTTTAGGAATTGTATCTGTAATTGGTTTAAACTGTTGATACATTAAACAAATAAATAAAATATGAGTATGGAATATTGCAAAATATGATGTTCGAAGTACACTGACTGAAACGCTTCGAGAAATATTGCGAAGAACATAAAGACTTTTTGTGAGTTTTTGGCTAGGTTATTTATATGGTTTTCCCACTGAAGCTTGGGATTCAAAGTTACATCAAGAAAGTTAACTTGAGAGGCATTTTGAATGTTAATCTCTCGCATAGAGAAAACAACACTCTTTGTTTTATCTGCATTTAGTAAGAGTTTGTTAGCACAAAACCACTGTTGCGAGTTTTCCCGGGCTGTCCCAGATCCACGTAGAGCTTCTGGCAGAGAGTTTTCAGTGAAAGAGATTGTGGTGTCGTCAGCAAAAATTCTAAATCTGGCTAAATTGTCATGCTTCGGAAGATCATTTATAAGTATTAAAAATAAAGTAGGTCCTAAAGTGGCACTCCCACAGTGATCTCACTCCTTGCTGACCGCACCCCAGCTACCTCCACAAGTTGGTGTCCATTTTTAAGATAGGAATTTAAAAGCCCTATGCCATCTGGGGAAAAGTTGTAATATTGATTTACACAATCGAATGCTTTACTCAGATCGCAAAAAACAACTGAGTTATAGCACATACCATGAAAAGCATCTACAATACCCGAACAAGAGATCCAAGATTGCAAGAGTTGCATTTCTGCCTTTTCTGAATCCAAATTGGTTCCTTGAAAACAAGCCATTTAACTGAAAGAAATCAGCGATGCATTTCTCCAGAACCTTTTAAATTATAGAGAGAAGTGAAATTGGTCTGTAATTGTCCGGTAATAATGGATCACCCTTTTTAAAAATAGGCTCAACCAGGGCAAGCTTCAAACATCCCGGAAAAACATTTTCCTTGAGACAAAGATTTATCAGTTTTGTAAGGGGAAGTATAAAGCAGTTTTTGACTGTTGTATAATTTTTACAAGAATGTCTCTATTAGGTTTATTTTTTAAATGGTTGATTATGTCTCTTATCTCATTAAAGGTAATTTCTCTGATTGGGAAGACAGGCACTTTAACTTTTTGAAGACTCTCAATTGGGTCAAAGTTGGTAAGAGGAATACCCTAGATTATATTTTGAGCAATATTTGAGAAAAAAATACTGAACTCATCCGATTTAATATTTATGTTGTTTAGGGGATTTTTATCTTTGGTCTCTGTGAGAATGTATTATTTGCCACAATGCTTTTGCGGTTCTTCCAGATGTACGAATCATCTTATCATTACACTATTTTGGTTTCTTGAATGGCTTCACGATAATTTTTAGAGTTTTTGTATTGCTCTGCAAAGTCTAGACATCTGTACTGCTGTTTTAGTTCACTCAGAAATCCCAAACGTTCAGGCATCATTTTCAATCTGTCATCAAACCAGCCAGTATTATGAGACTGGTCAGATCTTACTATATAAGACTTCTCCGGAAATGACTGAAGGTATGTACCCTCCAAACATCTCAAACATATTATTTACACTGATAGACCCCCTGTCCTCAATAAATGCCCAGGATGTTTCCTTTACTATATTATGGAAAATAGAAAAGCCTCTCTGAGTGATCAGCCTACTTACTCTCCGAGTACTCGTGTGGCCTTTAAGTGGCCCTTCAATATTGCACTCTACAATCTGGGGTTTATGATCAGACATATTCATATCAATCACACTCACACTCTGCACATCCACTCCATTGCTCTAATTTGCTCACAAAACCATTGTCAAGGCAGCAATCTAGGCGTGTTGTCTCATTAACTGTTTGTTTTAAACCGTAACTACCTGTGGTGTCACAAAAACGAGCTGTCTCATGACACTGTGTGTTAAAATGAATGTTAAAATCTCCGGCTATCAACAGATTTTCTCTTCGTCCATACCCTGAAAGGATATCCTCAAGGGTCATCACGAAGGTGTCAAGATGTCCCGATGGTGAGCGATAAAGAGCCAAAATGTAAACATTATATAGAACAATACTCAATACACTTATCAACATTTATTTAAGAATTTATGATTTCCATAGATATATCCAAGTTATGCTTAATAAGAATCATTGTTCCTCCATCACTGTGATTTTGTTTGACAGAATAAGCTGCTTCCTGTAGCCTTGCAGCTGAAGAGAGTCCATTTCTTTCTGGGTCAGTCAGTGTTCAGTTACACATAGAACATCGATGTCCCTGTCGGCCAAGAATGCTTCAATTTCATCCAGTTTATATCGCATTGATCTAACGTTGATGTTGAAGATCTTTACTACATTTGTACAAGATGGTTTTGTTTCTATATTGTTGTCCGAGATTGGCGCTGGATATTCTGAAAATGGTTTATTATGCTTCCGACAGGCCACAGTGCAGAGCACAAGTAGTTGCCTCTTTTGTTGCATGGAACAATGGGTCTGAAAGTTATAGGAGGTATTGGTCTGAAGGACGCACAATATTTTTCCTTTTTGGTGTGACTCTTTTCAATGGCACAATCTTTTTCCAGGTTGTTGAATTTCAGAAATTCAATTATTTCTTCTTTACTCACTTCAAGAGCGAGACCTGAGAGAAAAAGGAAGCTCATTGTTGGAGGGGAAGAGCGGGATTGATGGTTTTGTTTTTGTCTACCATTATTTTTTACTTATTGCTTTGTTTGTTCTTTCGAAATCGGATTTTTCATGGATACTACCAGCGATTCGAATCTTTCTTTCCATAAGATGGCATTTTCTTCAATCACTCTGTTCTTTTCTTCCAGTTCACTTATTATTCTGCTCAAGTACTAGCGTTATAAATCCGGCAACTTCTGGGTCAGGATCGGTTGTGCAGCATTTAATACGAGTTTCCTCAAGAAATACGATATTCGGGCTCCGGATCTCTAGTTACACATGATTCCGCCACGTATTACCAACACTATATTATTTGTTGATTTAGTTTTACAACACTTAAAATTGACTTTTTGACGAGCGTCACTTTGGAGTCCTATTTCTATGGTCACTTTTAAGGCGTTCTCTAGTCGGCGTCATCTTCACTATAAAAATCCTAGTTTAAGTTTTAAACAATTGATGAGATATCTATCTAATAGTTTTTCTAGTTGCAGAGATAAAAGCTATAGGGGTGCTGCATGAATCATCCAGTACATCTCACTGACGTAGGTATGAATACTCACCAATATGCTCCAATAAATTGGCTAATTGCTGCGCTTGCTCGCCTGGATGCTGAGGAGGTTCCCCTTGACTAGAAGACTGACCCCCCAAACCGCCAGCGGGAACAGGCGTTAGGGTTCTGATGTAGGGTTCAAGTTGGGTGGCAACCTAAGTTTAAGGAAAAATATACAAGTAGACAAGACAACCGTGGGGACAGGAAGTAATTATTTTAGTGTTTATGGGCATATCTGGTTATATCGAGTGAAGTATACAATGTTTCGTTGTTTGGAAAGTTTCAGTTAGTCAGTAGCATTTACTAAAACGAAATACGTCTCCAAATCTATTTCGCTAGTAATTTCTACATTGCACGCTATACATACCAGACTTAGATGTTTTAGTTCGTTTCTTAGAGTGTTCACGTCGGCTCTCTGACAGCTGAACACTTCTTGCTCCACTCGTAAACGCCAAAGTTGCTCCTCCCACGATTGATCAAATGCCGTTGCCATCCTATCCAATTCCTGTTGCTGTCTATAACAGGTTAATAGAATTAGCCGTAGCATTGTATCACTTCAAAATTAGAAAAGATGCAAGTCTATTGATAAAATAATATATAAACTTCTACAAAATTGCATACAAGAACTGCATTTTAAATACTATCTTGAATTAGCTATACGGGTAGATTTATAGAGAAAATGAAACAAAAATAACTGAAACAACCTAAAGTGCAGCGCTGAACACAATCGTTAACGTGTGGCGAATGATGCATAACAATCAGGTTTAAAATACGTACCTTTCTAAAGTCTGATCTAGATGAAGACACTCTCTGATGAGCATTTCATACCTCGCAGCCAGTGGAGGCGTTTGGGCCTTTCTTATTGCGTTTATGTCCCTAAAACAATCCACCTAAATACATGCATTTTAGACTAGCTAACTGTAGATTTCACGTTTTTCATTAGTGTGTTAACAATACTTATTATTACTGACTTACAGGGCCTGTGCGCAGTGTGGTTACCAAAAAAACCTTGCTTTTCATATCCAATATTCAGTCAAGTATTCCTGTAATTTTCCATTGTTTAGAATAAAATACAAACAACAATAGCAACGGAAAAATCAATCTTTTTTAAAGAAACAAATCACCAAAATATTGAAGGATATAGTTTTTTTGCTACCACTGAGTTTGCGTGAATACTTTCCGAAGCAAAAATTAGATTTGTCAAGTTATGCATTTTTTCGTCTGCTTAGATTGGTTTTTCTAGAAAGGTACTCATATGCTGTTACCTTATTTTGTTGTACAATAATTAATTTTTTTATTATAAAAGCGTTTAGTGGATATTTTTGCATTTTGTCATTTTTTTATAATTTTTTTAAAGCTAGACCTATTACTATATGAGTGTAATATACATATCTGTTTGTCGAACCATTATGCTTGTGGGAGTATAAATATATAAAATAAAACTTAGGGCTACTAAAATTTAGAAAAGGAAATATTTTATAATATTATTACGGAATGCTATTGTTTCTTGACCTTATATCTTCAAGAGGGTCCGAAAATTTCAGTGAGTGGGTCCCGAGATTAGGTCCAGAATACCCAGCACAGTACTCTTGTTTTTCCGGAAGCCAAATTGACACCCGCTAAATAGCCCCTCGTTTTCGAAATAGGCAACCATTTGCAGAGCCATGCACCCCTCCACGATCTTGGATATGATAGGAAGAAGAGAGATGGGCCTGTATGGGGACAACTAGAGCCTGTTTAGGACCGTAGGGAATGTGTTTTCTGTGATACAATATCCTTAAGATCTTCCTTGTAACCTTGGTCAGATCTTGAATCTAGTTAACTTATCATCAACACTAGCAGAAGTATTACTAACAACATTGTATTTTATACAATGCTAACAAATAGGAAAGAAGTGTTGGCTATTATGTTATGAAAGTTAAAGAGACCCATTTGTGTAACCGTTCTACATACCTTTTCCCTATTTTTGAAGCTTGTCCTCGGATGGACTTCAACCCTGACAAATATGATCCGAAATATCGAGCTCCTGCACACCGAAGGACAAAACCGCTGTGTCATTTGTTACAAAAATATTATGTAAGCAGCTATTGTTTCTAGTTGCCTCATTTATTGTTTGTTTCATATTAAAGCTCGTCAAGAGATCAATGAGGCTATGGGTGTTAACATCATCCACACCAAAAGTAACATTGAAGTCACCAGCCAGTACCACGGATTTACCAGAATTCAGAAAACCAAGGTTTTGTTCGAGTAGCAATGAGAATCCTAAATATATAAATTAAAATTATTAATAAAAATACAATTATTACACTCAATATATTTGTCAATCACATTCACAGTATGAACAAATTCTTTGTAAAAGTTTTTCATCAAGATGGCAGTTCCGCCTCCTGAAAACTGTTTCTTCGCAAAGTGGAGGAAGCAGGAGAAGCACGTTACACTTCGAGTTTTCCGCAGTTGAATCTGACAATTGCTTTCTTGGATTAAGGCTACTTAATTCTCTACTTAGTCATAGGAAATAGAGGTGAACTGTTGTTGAGAGTAGTTTTTTTGCATTTTAAAATCGTAACGCTTTATCCCAACAATCAAAAATCGGGGTTGTACAATTCATCTTTTTGGTCAAACGGAGCAGTGAGTAGGAAACATTTATCTTTTGGGTTATTATTTACTTTGCGCACTTATTGGCTAGCACAATAATAAAAATACTGACATTAAATGTTGCGCAACTGTTTCTACTTGTCACAAAAAAAATCACAAAGTTTACTCACTGCAGTTGTGTTAATTACTATCCGACATGT
>JAEQML010073588.1:0-14876 GCA_016904865.1 Pissodes strobi | reverse complement strand
AAACAAAAAGAATGGTATTTACGCTGAAAGATCTGGGAGCAGCGAGTGACCCTGTTTATCAAGCTAAGTTTCTTGGAGTACACATTGACTACCTGGCAATGGAATGCACATCTGGAGGCTGTGGCCTTAAAACTGAGCAAGAGTCTTTTTATGCAGTCATCCTGCAGATAACATTTCTGAAAAGGCCATGCCCCAAATACCAAACATTTGTTGGCTTACAGAGGGAAGCTGTTAGGGTGGTCAGCGGTTTGGGATTGTAAGGAGAGTTTCAAACCCTTATGTATAAGGTATACTTACCTTGCCTTCCTTATATCTGCTAAAGAATCTTCTCTATGTTATGAGGAACATCAATTTGTTTACCGCTCATGATGATGTGCATAATTTAGTACCGGCATATTGGAGACTAAAGAGACGTCAAAGTGGACCGGGATATTGGCGATTAAATATTTTAATGCTCTGCCAGTAGATATTAGGAAATTGCCTGTAGTTAGGATTTAAGCAAATTTTAAAAACAATTTTAATAGAAACTGCATTTTATTCTCATGACGAGTATTTTCATTATTTTAGTACTTAAAAATTTTTAGATTTAGTGTTTTAACTTCTTTTAAAATAGGATTTTTTGTGTTATATTAGGTCTTAATTTTTTCCTTTTACTGCAAGTGATTATTGTTTGTTTGGACACATGTACATGACTTTTTTTGTCATATATACTTACCTACATTAATAAATGAATTTGAATGTCAAAACAAAAAAGCCAATTACCTCCAGCACCACATTTGGGATAGTGATCGGAGAAAAAGGAAATTGTTTTCATGATTACACCCAAGAGGCTATGACATGAACTAAATCCGTAACATAACAATAAAATTAAACCATTTGTTATGACTTATGACTACGTTTTAGGGAATCTAATATGAAAAAATCCATTACTGATCACATTTAAACTTCTTATATCTTAAGTTGGATTTATAGATTAACATAGCATACGCATAGCATAGAGATAACATAGCATAAGCACATTACAAGAAATTGTCGGTTTATAAATGGGCTTGTGTTATGTTGCGCCTGAGCCATAAATCGAAAATACTAACGTTACAAATTTAATAATATTGTTTAAAATTTTTTAAAGAAGTATATTTTAGAGCCTTATGTATATTAATTTATAAATCCTTACCATTCTCAAAAAGAACAAGCATTCATAAAGCCAAAACACCAAACTTTATTGAACATCGCATATGCCATTCTCTCAAAAGGTAAATACATTTAAAATTCTGTGTTTTCATTGGTCGAACATAAGCAGATAGCATAAGAAGTTGAACATCGATCAACTTCTTATGTCAAGCTTATATTATGTCGATCTATAAATTGCCTAACTTAAATATGAATGTTTAACTTCTTATGTTTATGCTATGCTTATGTTATGTCAATCTATAAATCCAGCTAACATTAGAGGATTACGGCTTACAGTATGGATCCAGCTTAAGAATATATACCGATACCCTTGTATATACCAAATACTTCATGAATACAAGGAAACTACATCATTGATTACTATAAAAAGTACATAGGAAAATACTCAGGTAAATATATAAGGGTATAGGACAGTTTTCTATTTCTGTCGCAGTATTAAAGTAAAGCATACCTTTATCAGAACATTCAAACCAAGTTTTAAGTATCGGTTTGTCTTTTTGGCACCCGTAATATCTCCTAATACTTTAATATCAAGTGTTCCTCTACACCTTCTAGCATCAAAGAGAATCTCCTTATTCACATTTTTACTAGGGTATGTCCAGCATTGATACTGTTTGCGGAACCTTACTTTGGGGCCTGTATTCGAGATTTTATGTACCCAAACTGTGTCAGTAACATAGGAAAACTCCTCCACCCAGTGATCACAATTTTTATTGTAATCCTCATTTTCAACGGCAATTTGTGTCCTAAATTTCAGTTCGTATAACTTATCGTCAGTCCATTTGCTATCGGTTATTTCGAATTTTCTTTTCAAATTTGACAAAATATCATTAAAATTGTTTTTCGCAACGTCGTCGGCCATTGTTCGGCTGCTTTTAGTGCTTTTAAAAACGGAATGAAATATCGACCAACAAACGTCCTAAAGTAAAAGCTTTCGTAAAGGAATTTTTATCTTAAGACTACAGTACATAACGAAAATGTTATGAATAATCAGCTGTTCATAGCTCAGAAACTACGTCTGTGCTTAATACAGCTTATTTTTTATTGGGTATGTTTACATCCTTGATGAGGGGCCTACGAAGTTGGCACAGCAGTCTACCAGCGAGATAGCAAGATTCACACTCATAGAACCTGATACATAAATAGCTCGGAAATATAGTATTAAATAAAATAAATAAAATAAAATAGTCTTTATTATACGTAAATGGGTAAAAAACTTGCATATAAGGGTGGAGAGTACCGCATAGTGTATTTTAATGAACTGCACCTTCTTACAAAAAATAAAAAACTTGAAAAAGAAAAACTACAAAATTATTGAACTAATATTTGATCCCTGGCAAAATTCTGGACGCTGCACTTAAACTGAGAAATACTAAGGCACTTAAATGCCTGTGGGAGAGACTTATATACTTGAGCCGATAAATAGATAAAACCAATACCCACTCATATAATCTCTATAAAAGGACTAAGTTCTCACAAAATGTTTCGTGACGCATTGAATGTAGGCGTTTGCTATTTGGAGCGATGCGATCAAGGCGCAGTTGGTTGGAACTACTACAATAATCGCGAATATTATGTTGCCCGTATATAAGATTACATTAAAATTTATCCAATATTGTAAAAAACATATTTCCAGGTGTGCTTTCCTCTTTTCATAATGCGGTCTTTCTTAATTTTTTTATTTAATTATCTAATATTACTACCCTGTTGGTGCACTTTCCTAAAATAATACAGTGGCCTCTTGATAATATGCCGCTCGATGATCGGCGACGCCGCATATATGGTGGCCGCCGCCGCATTATTACTAACCCTATCCCTAAATACATACATACATACGAACATATGTATTAGATACATTGTTGATATTATGTATCTGTCGGAATGACATTATAATTTTATTAAAATTAACTTAACAACACTTAATTTAAGAATTCTAAGAAAATAAAGATAAACAACTTGAAATGAGCGAAAGGAATTCATAAGCCCATTCCTGACCAACCATCTCACCAAAACTGCTTGATATTTCCTCTTTTCAAGCGGGACTCTGGGCTTGTGACTACGTTTGCAAAATCGAAGATTATTGCTCACTCATTTCTTTAGTTGATAAGATTTCTTGCAAAACACTGGTTGCCAAACTTATTATTACCTTTATATTAACAAAACAAAAGAACTAAATAATATAATTTTAGCGACACCGCTATACAACAGACGGATGAGGAGGTATGTATATCTACACACATGGCTTTTGCTAAATACCGCAGCGATAACATGCCCACTTTCACCTCAGGGCAACACTAGGTCCCCGCCACAATTCATACTGCCCATCGCGCCATAATCACATATTCTAGTGTGCACTTGCGACTTCAGCATGACATAAGTGGTGCGACCACCAGCCATTTATTTATTTCACTTCTTCCTCTACACTACCACTTCCGTCTCCTACTGTAGTAAATTTTGTCAATTCATTATCATCATCTTTTCAGTATCACAAATACCAGTCTAGTCTTCATGTAATAAACATCTAATTCCACAGGAATTTGACTTTTAGGCATAACCCTCATTATTATGAGAATATTTATAACATCTTTTATTGCTCAATGACTTCAAAGTGTATCTATCAGCCTCAAAGGCTTCTGATATTTCGAATGAACCTTTAAATTGAAAATCAAGTTTTGTTTGCCGTCTCTCTTCATTTTTAAGTAAAACAAAATCTCCTACTTCGTAACGAACTACCCTAGCCTTTTTTACCGTCAAATCCAACCTTGTTATATGCCGCTTCTCTATCCATATTTTCTAGAGCACCATTAATTTCAATTTCATCAACCATTCTATCTATTTCAATTTCATCATCACTGTCAATAGGTACTAACCCAAGAGGCTATGGCCACCTTACCAATTAACAATTCTAATCGCCTAGTACCGCGATTGGTTGTGCAATTCAGTGACAACTGTATCTCACCTATTGCATCTTGCCAGGATCATTGACTAAATATGAGTGCGGTTAACATGTGCTTTGGAGTAACCATGACACGTTCAACTTGACCATTTGACCCTGTTATTATCAAAAACAAATTTATATTATGTAACAAACAAAATTCACTAAAATCTCTACTTGCAAAGCACCTTCCTTGGTCACAAATTAGGCGTGAACGTCACGTTGCTGCTCAGCGAGAAGCCAATTATGCGAAATTTCTGCAAGGTTGATATGATTTTCTTCTAATTTATATGGACAGGCTTTTGGTTTAGGTGCCAGTAAATTTCGTAAAAGAAAATCTACATGAGCCATCCGCTTTCCTTCCCTATATTGAATGGCAAAATCGAGGGACGAGATAGAAACGCCCACCCACGATGGACCTTGGGTGTTAAAGCTATTTTATTTCGGGACACTTTTACGGAATTACAATCAGTGATAACAACAAATTTCATCCCCTGTAAATAATGACGAAAATGTTTTGTAGAATTGACAACAGCCAGATTTTCCAACTCGTAAGAGTCGTATTTTCATTTGCATGGAGAAGTACTCGATTACCCTACATTTGCTGTCCACCTTTTGAAGTAAAATGGTACCGTAGCCTTCGGAACCCACATCAGTATGGAGCTTAATAGGATAATCGGGATTAGAAATCATAAGCACGGGCTCATTACATAATAAATAGATTTTTTTGAAATGTCTTCGTGATCAGGCCTTTAATCCATATTCTTATTTTTATCTGAGGTCAAAAGGTGAAAAGGTCTTTTAACCTGGGAAAACTTGGGAATACATTTTCGAAAATACGAACTAAGTCAGATAAATTGTTTCAGTTGGGTGGCAGTTTGTGGTGGGGGCAAATCAATTAAGGCCTCAACTTTTCCATGATTATGGCGAATTTCACCAGCTGTAATCATAACCAAGATAACTTTTAGTTTTAGGAAATAGAGAAATCTTTTAAGAATTCAACTCCCTAAAGTCAACACACAGACGATCGGTACCATTCTTCTTCTTTTTTTTACGAGAAACATTGGGCTGTAGTAAGGAGAACAACTACAGCGAATAATATCATATTTCAGCAATTCATCAATAATACCTCTCACAACCTACCTTTTATCAGGGCTAAGCCGATATATGGTCGCCGTTGAACAGTTTTATTTGGAACAATTAAACGTATCTCTAATAAATCAGTAGTAAAACGAGTTAAGGGAAAGCTATTTATAAAATAATGAGAATATTTTCTTAAAATATGTAACAACCGCGCAATACCAACAATGTCAGCATTAACATTATTTAAATTTAAAAGCCTGTTTACACTACAAAATTGCACATGCCATGCAATAAAAATTTCCCCGCAAGCATTCGCGTTTTCAACTTTGAAAACAGCTTATGCAAATTTCTTTGCATGGCGTCAAATTAGAACACACGCTAATTTTATTGCACATTGCATGCTATTTTTGATTAAAATGTCAGTTCCCAACATAAAAATAAATTAAAAGTACCCATCGCATTATCCGTCATCTTAAAATTCAAGATATTTTGCATCTTCTTTATTAATCTCTTGTGCGTTTCAGGTTTTGGGAGTATGTCTCAGAAGAAGGTAGTGGGCAATAGGTAAACTAATCTTTTTTTTTAATGAAAATAGAAATCATATGATTAAAGTCATTCTGTAATTGCGTCTTCGTATAAACAACGACGCAATAAAATTATTTGCGCGTGCTACAATTTGCCTGCAATTTTTCAGATTGCACTGCACCTAATGTAAACTCCCTTTAAATAATTCTTCTGACTGGCCTTATCACAAATATTGATAATCTTGGTTTTCAAAATACTGAAATTTTCTAATGTAATGTTTATACCAAAAACCCTGACTAAGAATTTCACCAATCAGGATCAATCATTATATTATTACGTTTTTCCCGTGGGATCTCAACGAAATTACAACTTTTACTATTTCAAATTAATAGTCTCTTTATTTTTTACCACTGTATATAATTGAACAGACTAAACCACTCTTATAACTTTACAATTCAGCACTCAATGATTAACTAACATTCGCCATAGGTGTGCTCCTTATATACAATCTCAAATCTATCACGAATATTCGGGAAGTATTCCGAGGCCACTCTATATGATTCTCGACTAGGCCATCGAGATAATTCCAGCGTTCCTGAATCTTCGCGGCCGGCCGGCAATGACTCATACAGACAGAGAAGCGGCAAAATAGACATCTATCGTTCTATAGGGTAGCACAAAAACATTCGGATGGTTGCTAGCCGTAACATTGCTTCCCTCTTACACCTAATCGTCCCGATCAGCTTCATGTCCGTGATATGCTTTCAGCCTGTCGAGGTGGACAACTTTCAGTTTGCTTCTGGGGCTACGCTGAATTCTATACACTACGTCATTAATTCGTTTGATGACTGTATAGAGCCCTTCCCATACTGGCGTTAGCTTGGGAGATCTTCCTTTCTTCCTCTGCGGATTATGTAACCAGACTTTATCGTTCATCTTAAATCCCATAGAATTAGCTTTGAGATCATATCGTGTCTTCATTCGGTCACTGGCTTTCTCCGTGTTCTCTCTGACTAATCATGGATGTATAGTAACTTTTCCTTAAGAGAGTCCCACTGATCTATACAAACGGATGAGCAATAACCTTTCACCGAAATGGCTAATTTACGACGTCAAAATGTAAACAAACTCTAGCAAATCTCGGGATGATTGCGTTTGCGCACTCTAACAATGCTTATTGTAATTCGAGCACGTGAGCAGGTCCGTACTCATAAATTTATGTTGGTATTAGTTTTGATTTTTGTATAAAAAATAAAAACCTTTGAAAGTGCTGAAGTTGAATCTAAACATGTTTTTAACATAATGGACCAACATTAAACGTATTAAACATGGTGGCCCAACGAAAACTGTTGAAATTTGGCACGCGTATTAATCATACGGATACCTTTAAAAAGTTTCATTACAACATTGGTCTAAAATGAACAGGGCAGCAAACATTTGGACCGGTTAAAATTTGCATGGGACTTCCTATATTTCCTACCACGATCACGATGCACCGCCCAGTATAAACTATATTATACTCTAAAGGCAATTCGATTCTTGCCATGCGCCATGCCATATTGAAATAGCTGAGGCATGGGAAAAAAACAATTTGAACCTTAATTTCCTAAGAAACAAAAACAAAGGTAAGCTAGAAGTTAACTAAATTGTCTAATGACAAACGTTGAAAATGATGAATTGAAATGCAAACATGTTTAATATTTTGGTCAAAAGCATTGAGAACCTATCGTTCCCAGTCAAAACCCTCATTATAATCCTTAAGTTTTTATTATCTTGATAACATAAACAAAGATAAGGTGTCCTCATAAAAAAACTAGCATTTTTGTGGATAAATATTTGAAAGAATCTCTTACGCGTAGGTATGAAGTCATGTGGCAATATAGTATGCACTTTTTCACGATTTGGCGTCCCATATTAGTATAACAGAAACCTTTTGAATGTTAAAATATATTGAAATGAAATGCCTAAAAAGATACTACCAAAATGGCACACACAAACTTAAAATTTTTTACATGATTTTGTTCCCTGTAGGTTACGAGCTGTATTAACATATCAACCTTACTAGAAAATAGTACTTCCCATATCTTTTTCCTTGATACCACTAACTGTGTCTTCACTACTTTTCTATCGGCGCTTTCCCAGGCTCATTTAAGAAGTTCATTTTCCACCAGGGAGTCCCACTGAGCCCACAGAGATTTAAAAGTAGATCCCTCAGTTGAAATATCTCTCCAGCTTGGTCTTGGTTGACGTTCTTCTTTAGCCTTTAGCAGTAGTGCTATTTCACTATCCTCAAGCTGATCTTTTTTAGTTGCTCTGTGGTCCAATGCTGATCAACTTTAAACTTGGTTTGCCTAATGGGAGTGATTCTTTCTCGTTGGTATATTCTTTGGCAATGTTTATAATTATCCTCGCATGATCTTCTGTATAAGGCGTCTGTATTATTATGTCATCTTCCTTCCCTGTGCTTAGCCTTAAAGTTATATTATTTTAACCTTTCCTGACTTGACTTTGAACTGTACGCGTCTGGGTGGGTGGAGATGTAGACCGTAGTTGTACTCGACAGTCTCTCTTGAAATGCCCAGTCCTGCCACATATATAGCACTGACTTGAAACATTCCGGTTACGTGGCCTATCTTCTAGTGGCCCCCGGAATCTTTGTACTAGACAGTCCGTTTTGAAATGTCCAGTCCTGCCACATCTATAGCACTGATTTATAGCATTACGGTTATATGGCCTAGCTTCTAGTGGCTCCCGGAATCTCCCCGTGGCCTGAAGAACTTCGGTTAATTTCTTCAAAATACCGTCCATCTCAGTTAGTTCACAACTGTTCGCCAGCTTTTCTTCCTGGATGGATACGTCCCTGATTGCTGGCTTAGAGATGTTCCAGGCCGCCTCTATTTCTAGGGCTCTACCCAAAACTTCACTGCTGTTATCAAATTTGGCTAGACGTAGCATCTTCTGAGTTTCTGGATCTCTGATACCATCCACGAAATATTGGCAGCAAGTTCCTCTTGAAATTCTCCTGTTGCTCCCGTAGGCCAATTGAATGAGATGTCTAATGTCTTCCTCAAACTCTTGCAGGTTTTCACCAGGCTTCTGAAGCCTGGTGAAAACCTGCAAATGCCTTTGACAAGTCGGTATACACAACATCGACCTGGTTTCCGGCTTCCACTGAGGAGACCAGAAAATTGTGATATACAGCCAAAATTAGTTGACGTTGAACGGCCTCTATAAAAACCATGTTGTTCCGCTATTATGTCATGTTTATATGTATTAAAAAGTTCTTCACTTCTGATTGCTTCAAATACTTTGGGTATTAGAGAGGAGAGATATTCTACGATAGTTTTCAATCTCACTTTTATCACCAGTTTTAAATATTGGAATTAAATTTGAATATTGCCAGACATCTGGAAAAACCCCGCTGCTAAAAGATCTCTGGAATAATGTACACAATGGTACAGCCAACGATACATTTCAGTTCTTTAATAAAACTGGGTGAATTCCATCAGGGCTACTCATTGTTGATATATCAAGATTGCGCATTTTGTTAGATATTTCTTCTTCAGTAAAACAGTGAGAAGTTATTAAGCTAGAGAATTCAACTGGATTTAAGCAGCCCAGATCTACGTCGCCGTCGTCGTGAACAGAGTAGCTAGATTGAAAGTAGCTGGCAAATGCATTAGCTATAGGATCTTTTAATTCTTGACTCTGGTATCTCTCTCACTGGGAAGATTAGAATCTTTCTTAAGATTTGTCACAAAGCTCCAAATATGCCTAACACCTTCCAGAATCAGGTGTTCGGTTCATGAAACATATAACATATAGGTACTTTAGGTAGCGCATGCCATGTCAGCTAGGTACTTAACCTCACGACGAACATTTAAGTAAGTCTGATAGTTCACATTCTGACCAGATCTTTTAAATAATTTCTACAGTTTATTCTTTTGTCCTATTAATTTTCGTAAAGGTCCGTCAAACCATCTTGGATACCGGTGATCTTAATTTTTGCGGTACAAACATGTCTATGACCTGAAATAATTTATCATAGAATGCCTTAACTATCTGAGTAATGTCAGTTTTTGTTGACAAAAAGACCAATCGACCTGACCAAGATATTTATTTAGTTCATAGTAATCTGATTGGAAAAACTGATAAACTGTTACTTAGGTTTTGTTTTTGAGGGGTGCAACATATCGAATATCGTGAGCCATCCCAGGATGGTAGTTCTCAATATCCATCAATGGCTGGATGAAATTGAGATACCAGGACATGGCTCTGTGAATATAAAAACAAGGATTCTGTTCAGGCTGTTCCGCACCGCGTTAAACCTGCTCGAATTCCAGAAAGTTCATTGAATCGGGCAAGCTTTCTGCAGATAATGAAGTGAGACTTGCTGGAACTAGGGTATCATCTTACCAGTCCCATTCAATAAAAGATAGATTGAAATCGCTGAGTAAAATAAATTTCGACTTGTTATACATATTCCTCAACAATTCACAGGTTTTACAAAACCATATATAGCATTGTTGTTTAGAGTTCCGTGGAAAATAGACACACCCTATCACAAAATAAACATTCTCGAATTTTGCTCTCACCCAAAAGTCTTCATATAGAGCATCAGCCGTAGTCGCAATTAAAGAAACTGGATAAGGTGTTAGAATCGCTACCTGAACACCACCACCTCGTTGGCAGTTCAATTCAGCATAACTTCTATCGCGCCTGAACATTGTATATCTATCATCAAATATTTCTGAGGTATGAATCTCATCATTCAGCCAGGTCTCACATAAAGTTACTATTTCTTAATTGCATTAGCGAACATTTGTAAGGAATAATCAACTGGATATAATCCCATCATAGAAAATTAAAGTTTTTTAAACACATATACATCAATCTGCAATATAAATGGTATTTTAATGAATAATGAATATACTGAAATTAATTTGAATCAATTATCTAACCTATTCCCCAGTTAATCTAAGATAATAGGATAAGAGGAGAGAAGAGGGTACAAGTACGTCAACGAAGCCGTTTTGACTGCTGGATTCTGAGAACATTTTATAACATTCTGTGATCAATACAAGGCACCAATAAATAAAATGTTGGCCGATTTCATGGAAAATCTAAATTCTGAGAGACAAGCAGAACAGGACAGGCTTCAGAAAATTTTACAAGATCAAGTAGAGGAAAAGCACGCGAATCTGGAAGAGGATGAACGTAGAAGGCAAGCGGGTCGAGAAGAGGATGAACGTAGAAGGCAAGCGGATCGGGGAGAGGATGAACGTAGAAGGCAAGTGGATCGGGAAGAGGATGAACGTAGAAGGCAAGCAGAAAAGTGGGCCAGCTTCAGAAATGGATGCTGGATGCAATTGTAGGAGAGCAAGGAAAATTACAGAAAATATTAGACGGGCAAAATGAGAAATTTGAACAAGAAGTAGCCAATATACAAAAAGAAGTTGGAAACGTACAGAAAGAAATGAAGAATCTTCAGGCAGAAGTTACCAGGTTAAAAAATCAAGGATCCACCGAGAGGGTAATCGCCATAGGACTAAATATAAAACCTCCAACGTATGACGGTCAAACATCTTGGACAATGTACAGAAGACAATGTGAAGCCGTTGCTGTTGCCAACGGTTGGAATAACGAAGAAATGGCTACATCACTAGTGGTAGCGCCTCGTGGATCTACCCTGAAATAGAGACTATATTCCCATTAGCCAACAGGGAAAATATGACATACTTGTAGCTGCCTTGGAGATACGATTTGGCGACCAACATAGAAGACAGCTCTATCAGGCACAAGTAAAGTCTCGACATCAGAATCCTTTGACAGCGCTTACCATCAACTGCTCTTAAGAAAGCTTTCTGATATTGGTGTCCGCGGCATTTATCTGGAATGAATAAAATCATACTTAACTGTGAGAACCCAACGTGTTACTGTATGTGATCACATACAATGAAGTGTTAACAACATCGAGTGTTCCTCAAAGTTCGTATATTGGTCCTATCTCGTTTTATAAACGATGTTTGCGTTGCTTTCAGAATTCATACTGTCTTCTATTTGACTTAAAATTTTATTCTTTTGTCGTCCCTGATAAGAAACATTTACAAATGAACCTCGATAATTTGGCGCGCTGGTGTAATAATAATTATTTAAAGATTAATGCAAGCAAATGTAAGATTTTACAATTTTTTAAGTGTAATGATCCACAGATTGAATTGAAATATTTTATTAACAATGTAAGCTTGGAACTTTTGGTGCTATTTTAATATTAATCTGTCATTTATTTTACACATAGATAACATCATTCTTAAAGGCTTTCGGTTATTGGGTTTTATAAAGCGAAATATAAGGCGTATTTATGACACCAAGGCTCTGATAGAGCCCTGTACAATTGTTTAGTCCGCAGTATTTTTCTGTAATATGGAACCCTTATTACCAATGTCATATATTAAAAGACTGGAAAGGGTACAAAACAATACCTGCTCTTTAAATTTTATTTTCCATACCAAAACTTTTCTTATGAAACTCTAGGCTACTATTATGTGGTCTGCAAACTTTAGAATTCCGCAGGAAAAAGGCTCTTTTTATATTTCTCCACAAAATAGTCAACGGGGCAATTGATTGCGAATTTATATTACATAAAATTTCTTTCCATGTGGCATTAAGGCGGACCAGGCGTCTTCAACTGATTTTTGAAGAAAGGCAATGGACAAATTATGGTTGTAGCGCGTTTGTCAATAGACTAGTGAATAATTACAATAGATGTTTTTCGCAATATGATATTTGTATGGTTAGTCTGTTTGCATTAAAGAGAAAACTAATGATTTAAGAATGTGTTCAAATCGCTTTTATCGACTCATGATTTGTGTTTTAATGTACCATTTAGAATTGTATGATTCTATAGTGTACTGTGTGTGTATAAATAAATAAAAAAGTAGCTCTCTCTAATTAACCTCTTAACCCTCTCACTCAAACTTATAAGAAATATGCAACAAATCTTGTGTCCGCCAATTTATTATTTTTCAAATTTATTTATTTTCTCCATTAGAATACCTAGAAATGTAAAAAATCGGGAATTTCTATGATGGGGCTATATCCGTTACCCTATTTTAAATTATTAAATATAAATCAGATTATATTTCTACGAGGTAAATCCAGTCAATCATGATATGATGAGCTGCTTCAAGCACAGACGTACGTTTTAGATTTTCGACAACTGTCAAATCTCAATGTCAAAGATAAAATAAGGTTAACATTTATTTTTCGGTTTGGTTTGATCAAATGAAAATTCCAAATTTTCTTAAAAGTATATTCTTTGGTGTTCCCATAGGGATTACTTTGGTAGATTCCGTTGGTTATGTTGCCAGGGTGGATGGAATTTCTATGCAACCTGCTCTAAATCCTGACAGAAGGACAACTGACTATGTGTTTTTAAATAGACTTGCTGTAAGATCTTACGAAGTTCAGAGAGGTGATATAGTATCTTTGATTTCTCCTAAGGACCCTACTCAAAAGATAATTAAGCGAGTCGTAGGGATACAAGGTAAATTAGTCTCTATACACTTAATATTACGATTTTGCTCTTTAGACAAGATCTTAAGTAAATCTGTGTCGAATACCTAATGCTGGTATTATCATACTGTTCGCTTAAAACCATAAATATGCTTGATAATAAGTTCGTTTCGTTTCGTTTTACATTGTTTTGTTTGTCTTAAAGTGTAGTTTCTGAAATAATTAAAGTAGGGCCTGTATCTGTAGTGAAATATAGAATAAAAAAAAGGCAGCAAAACAGTGAGGTATTTCGTTTTTATACTGTTATTTATGTTTTTTTTTATCTGTGAATTCCAAACATTCAGATTATCTTTCTCTCATTTGCATTTGTATATGTTGCTTATCAGTGTTTTGAGATTGTTATTGGATGTACTAATGTACAGTGGTTTGTACAATTATTTTTGTAATATGTGAAGTCAGGTTTGGCTCAGTTTTTGGATCACCTTTCGAGATATATCACGTCTGGAATGCGTAACCTGTGAAATTCAATGTATTTGCAGGGGGAGGCCGAAGGAGGATGGCATTTTTGGTGCTCCTTGTGTATGTTGTAGATGGCCATATTGCACTATGGCTTTACATAATGTAATGCGAGTATACAGAGTTAGCTTTTTAGCAGCTCTAGCAAAAAATAATAACTTTTCTGATTTTGTTTCTTAAGAAATTCCAGAATTTCCTCTACAAGAAGAGTATTGTTAGTTTGAAAACCCAGATATTTTATGATATATACTTACCCCTTACCTTAATGTGTAAGGTTTTAGGTTAGTTAAGACTTTATATGTATTTTTTCTACTTTGACGTGTGTAAGTGCTATGTATGTATAAAAGCATGAATAAACAATTTGAATTTGAATTACCCATTGCGCAGGTTCCTTCGGGTTCCTTATCTATAAGTAATTCTTAATTTTTTCAGGTTGACTTTTAGAAGTTTCTTATTTGTACTTATTAACATAACTTGTTCTTTTTCAATATTTAATTTATGTTTATTACTTTTTGTAAATTCATTGAATTTTTTTAACAAGTTTTGCATTTATCTCCACTTATTGAGAATAAAATATCATCTGCAAACAAATTTACAAACTCTAAACCATCAATAAATGTCTTAAATAAATTATGAATAATAGAGGTGCTAAGGCCTAAGGCAATCCAATTTTTTTCCATTGATTCTACAATTTCTACTTTAGTGTTTGTCTTTTATTTTTTAATATGTATTCTTTGCACCAGTTTAAAACTTTACTTTTGATCCCATAGCATTGTAGTTTTTTTATCTAAAGTTGCACAGTTTACAGTTCGAAATGCTTTTTGAGAATCAATATAAAAACAGGTACATATCTACTTGAATCAACTTGTACCTTCCATTTAGAAAAAGTTAATTAATTCTGTTTCAGTTGAATGTGTTCCCTAAATCCCGACTCATGTCCTAAGAAGAGTTTGTTTTTATAAAAAAAAAAATAATAAAAAATTTGAGTGTTCACAGCTTTTTCCAATGCACGGTAGAGGATTTACAGGTCTGAACTGTGCTATGTTTGCATTTGACACTTTGGGATGAGGAGGTGTTCACTAGATGAAGTATAACATGTCCTATACCATTT
>JAEQML010073587.1:0-14876 GCA_016904865.1 Pissodes strobi | reverse complement strand
TATATGAGCTTATCGACTTTTGAAATTTTATATTTAAAATACTTTTTTGATTTTTGGGACACGAATCTACTGCCAATCAAACTCTTTGCTTTTCAAATTATTTTTTTCGAACTTTCTGTCCATTTGAACTGGAGCAATTCGTACTTAAGGATATTCGACTCATATTTTTGGATAAAAATATTACAGCAAAAATATTATCTTGTATCATAAGGTCTGAAATTATTTTATATTTTTTCCCATTCGAATTTAATTTATTTTGAATGTTATTTAAGCTTATCGACTTCTGAACTTCCTGTATTTAAATCTTATTTTTTTTTTAGTTTTTGAGACACGCACCTCTCGCCAATCGAACCTCTTGTAATTGTAATTCGCACTTAAAACTATTCAACTTTGTCTTTGCACTTCTTTTTATCAATCAACGAAATCCACAGGTATTTCACGTTCTTTTTTTTGCAGGATTTTTGAAGACACAAGGACGTCCCTTGACTCCGTACTACCGCCTAACTTTCACGGAAAACGCGTATTAAAATGTCTAATCCCGGTAAAAAGATTGCAATTCATAAATACGCTTACGTTATCGCCCTTGTAAGTTTATCCTTCCTTGCATTCGAAATACCTCAAGCAACTGCAGCCCCTACTGAATATCAAAGACATTCGTTAGACTCGAAACACGAATTCGAGCAAGCATTGGACATCTTTTTAAGCGCTTACTACGAAGAACTTTTGGCCAAGCACTTAGAAGCTTCGTCTTATTCTAAAAAGGATGACGACTCGGAAACGCCTGATGATGATTCCATAAGTTCGAAACGGAGCATGAGTGTCAATCAAACTGATGAAGAGGAATCAATTGGGAAAGCGGACATTTATGATCAGATGCAGGGAGACCAGCCTGTTAGCGAGGATTCAGTGGTTTTGAACTACAACGATAGCAGCCGGAATATGACTGATGATTATATCAAGACAAGAGAGAGGTAAGTTTGATGAAAGCTTTAATGCACCTTGAAATTGCTCGCCTATGCTAAATTATAAAATGATATGTTAAGATGTAATATGTACCTCAAAATTTCAGGGAACTTTTTTCGTAATTATTTCCAAAACACCCCGTACGAGATCAATAATGGTTGTGGAGCCAACTTCGTATATTTGCACGAATACAAATAAAAATAACAGTTTTTATTCGATACCCTCTTTACAAAAATAAACTTTTGCAAGAGAGTAACGACATGAATCTAATTTTATATCGAAATAAATGTATGAGTCATTGGTAGTATTTTTAAAGCTTTTGCGATACGTTTTTAAATTAAATTTAAGCTTTCAGATTTACCAGTGGCATGCAACGTTAAAATAGGGCAAACTTATTGTCTCATTTTAGTTGGGACTAATTAAAGCAAAACGAAATAATAATAATTATGATTCAATCTAAAATACCGAATCGAGTATAGTTAGTAGGGTCAGTGGCGTAGCTAGAGTTTTGAAACAGGCGGGTATGTATAGGAAATGAAGAGATAGGGGAAAATGATATAGGAACGAAACTGCTAATTAATGAATCTCTAGATTTGCTATTATCACTTTTAGTTATATACCTACAAATTAACTAATTAATGGTACATACACACAGAATAAACATCCTTAGTTAAGGTGCTCTTTTACTCAAGTAGAAATATGTATTACACATACCTATCTGTATAATTTTAAAATGTTAAAATTTTCCTTGAAACGTTTTGCTTTCAATTTGTTTCTTAATTTTTAGTAAGCATTAAACCATATTAAATTATGTTTCAAATTTAACTTTTTGTAAATGCTTCCGTTTTCTGTATTTTTTAATAAAGCAAACAAATAAATGCACTGAATTTTAAATATATCAATTCTTCTATTTAATTGTGACTAAAGTTTGTTTTAAAATTAGAAAAAGTAATAAAACAGTAATAAAACAACCGAGAAGTCAAGATATGTTACATTTTACAACCTTGCTGCGGCTATTGCAAAAAATAGGCGTTAAATAATCAATTACTAAATTACCCAAAACGTGATCAAGTTCCATTCACAGTTCTCGAATCCACTAGGTTGCAATAGCTACTATATAACAATTTCGTGGTTACAATACGTTAAAGCACCCGTAAAGTCAACAATAGTTCAATTTAAAGCGTTATGCAAATAGTAAGTTCTGATAATGTGAAAAACTTTAGACTTCCCTTGACTTAAAGTGGAAATGGTCTATGTTGAAGTGCCAATGAAACAACGGCAAAAAAGAGTCTGAAAGGACTTGAGTTTTTTATAAAGAACCCAAAGCGAGGAATATCGACAGGTAAAGAAAATAAAATATGAAAGAAAAAATCTATATTTTACCTGTTAAGGGTGTTTTGCTATAACGCCTTCAAATGTAGTTACAATTCGGTAAAGGTATTTAATAAGATTGGTTTTCATAGATTTTCTCTTTATGAATCCATGCTGTTCCCCCGCAGACATACCTTGGCATAAGGGAACGTTTAGCGAAAAGAAAATCAAAATCTTTAGGTATATCAGGCTGAGTACAAACAGCTCTATAATCTTCTATAACCTCCCTTAAACCAGACTTAGGAAGGTGAAAGCACAGTTCCTTAAAAAGGCAAATGATATTCCATCAAGCACATATTATTATGTAAACTTAGAGGGTAAATTATAAATTCTATCAATAATATGAACGATCGAGACTCTAAAGCTATGCATATCTAAAGTTTGCTTAAAATTATGTAAATTCTACTATGGAGAATAAGCTCATGGAAAAAATGTGCAGAAAGATCAACTATACTCTCCAAACTATCACTTTGGCGAGGTCCGTAATACATGCTGTTGGGAAGATTGTAGTTAACGTTCCTATCATTAATATACCTCAAATTTGTTCGTGAAAATCGTTATTGTCTCTGATTTTGTTACTATGAAAAGAGTTGGAAGGTGATATGTCTATAAATGAACCAACATCCAAGAACCGGTGTTGCAAAAATAGTTGAAATAAGTTAAAAATTTCTGAAATCGAAAAGTCTGCAATACACAGACAATCACGTGAGAAAAAAATGACCCAGTCAAATCAATAAGAAAGAAAAACAGATGTTCATTTCTTGAACATCGATGATGATATAAAAAACGTTGTAAGGCAATAAATTTTAATTCCTTACGAAGACGATATTTAAGAGCAGTAAGACGATATGGGAGAGACAATGGAAATATCCATTATTTAGACAAAACTTGAGTAAATGACCGATATACAGTTGGCAAAATATGGCAGGATAGAAACAGCTTTCCTAGGAATTATCCAGAAACAAAAAATCCTAGATTCCTTGACCAAGTGCTGGATTATTATGAATTTCTATAATAACCACATTTGGAGCGACGAAAATCCTCATGCGACAGTTGAAAATCAATTTTTTTTAAACGTATGAGTGGAAATTGGTCTCTTTTCCTCAAATGGAACTTGATGGTGCTACATCTAGAAGATTTATTGAAGACGATTTACCAACTTAATTAATTAGATGATGCGTCAGGACATCTTCTTCCCCCAAATAACAACCTACAGCTATTCAAGAACCGTGCCAATCAACATCTTCGCACACACACACCGTTTGTCGAGTGCCATCCACTGCATAAATAAAACTTATATTAAGAAGCAGAATTTGGTGTATGCATGATGGTATTGCGGCACATTTTAGTTTTGCTGCTTGGGAATTAATTAATTACAATAACCATTTGCAAATCGTTGGATTCGTCGAGGTGCCAACTTACCGTGTCAGTCGTAGCCTGCAAGATCCCCTGACTTAAATCCAGCAACTTTTTTCTGGGGGATCACCTGAAAACATGAAGAAAATCTGAACTATCTTAGAAACCCGATTATTCAAGGATCTGACAGAATACGAAATACTCCAGGTACGCACATGTGTAAACATGTGCGTGAAAATATGATAAGGGTTGTGCCGTTTGAAAATTTCAAATGAAATTTTCATTTTTAAAATTTTCAAATGTGAAATATTTCACCGTCCTTGAAAAATGAAATTTCAGTGAAAAATTAAAAAATCTATTTGAAAGTTTCAACTCGTAAATTTCACTACCGACTACCCTGCATAATAGTTCGTCCGTTGGATCCCGCTTGGTGTTTCCGCCCCACTCCGTCTCCGTACTCCATCCATCAGAGTGATCGAGGGCACCGCAAAGTAAAGTAAAACTTATTCGACCTATTGTAAAATTGATTTTTTTTTTTAATCAGATAAACCTTTTGCACAAAGTTGTAAATGCATTCAATGAAATCGAGAACTGTCTTCTTGAAAGAATCCCTACAAGCCCCTACTACTACCCAGGAAGAACATAGTGTAAAGGAAAAGTTTCATTCTCGCAAAGACTATGCTCTTCAGCTAATCCGCTCTGCAGCTGCTATTTTTAATCCTTTTAATTAGACCAGAGAATTAATCTTCTGTACAAATTCTCACTGCTAAGAATTTCATCGATAAATTGTCGGAAAATATGAATGGGATTGATCCTATCACGGTCTTATCAAGTTTGACTAAATATAGAAACCGAGATGAAAATTGGGCAAAAAAAATAATATGAAAGACTGTCAATTACTTGTTGGAAGGGGATCGGAAGCATTAATTGCAAAGAATTGGCAGAAGTGGCAATAAGAATCAATTCCATGCCTACCTCTTCAGCATCTACAGAACGAACTTTTAGTACTTTTGGAAGAAAACTAAGAAACAGACTAACCACTGCTCGAGCTATAAAACTAAAAAGGATTGAAAGTTAAGATGACTCAAAATTGGAGTTAACTAGGTACTTATGCCTATGTTATTTAAACTTTTCATTCCATACATCATACAATAGATATACGATTTGTTTTTAAATTTTAATTTGCCAACATGTAAATATTTACTCTAAGAAATGCTAATAGTAAGAGGTAAAAAGAATTGTTCCTTGTTTCTTAGAAAATCAAATTGTCATAGATACCACACCAATGCTGAAAACAGCGCAAGTAGAGTGGAGATCCATTTTATTGATGAAGATGAATATGATGATATGGAAGAAGAGAGTTCATCAGATTTGGAGGCGGTAGGGGTAGAGATAGAAGACGATGACATTAATGACCAAGAAGAGGATAGTGATATGAGTGAGACTGACGCCTAAGAGAAAACACTTATTTTTTGACCTCGTATTGTCGTATTTAACTAAAAAGTGATTATTTTGTTAAAAGAATCTGTTTATTTTTTTCTATTAAAAAAAAAAATAAAAATAAATTTTTCTTTAATTATTCTTTCATGTGGAAAATTAGAATGCATTATGGTTTGTGAACGAAGGTTATAGATTTTATAAGTTCTGTAAAAATTTATAAGAACTTCTCTTTCTCATATATTTCAAATACACTCCATAAATTTCTTGAAATTTTCAACAATTCATGAAAATTTCTTTATTTCATATATTTCAATAATTTCAAATAAATTTCATATATTTCCTGAAATTTTCAACATGAAATTTCAAGAGCAGGTAAAAAGTGACATTTACCCAACCCTAGTTGCAGCTTGTACCATGGCTGAAGGTGCCCATTTTTTACAATTCATTTAAGATGAAATGTGTTTAATAAAGCAATAATAATTGAGGAGTAAACATGCGAAAACCGATAAATCCACCTTTTGTGCTTTTCGAGTTGGGCATGGATTTCTGCTAATTTCGACATATCCTAACGACATGTCCTAACCAAAACTACTAAATTTTCATGAAAAATAGATGGAAACTCAATCTCTTCATGAAAACCTGATAAATCCAAAATTCATGAAAAATTTTATACATTTTATTTTGGCCATGCCAGCTAGGAACTTATCGTCAAAATAGCCATAAGATGTAGACATCAATATTTAATAGTACAAAACGATTTTAACTGTACCTTCTAAAGAAGCTACGGCAGAGGGAAACGAAGAAGATATTTGCGCTTATATCGATGAAGAAACTATCTTTTCTATCTGGTTACCTTTTTCATGTATTTTCTTTAAGTTTTTGACAGTATTTTTACTTATATTAATCTTCTTTTAAATATACGTTTAATAAGGAGCTTGATGGCAATAGGTTTCAAGAAATTAAAATTTAATTATCAACACATGTTTTTACTATATAGGTTCAAAATTTTTAATAATTTTTTTATATAGTTATTTCTGAGGATTTCTTAAAAGAAAAAATTCTTTCACGCGGAAACCGGTAAATCCATAACATATTATGTATTAAAAGGTTAATCGGTGAATTACTTCCAACAACAATTTGTAATGAACATCTATCATCTAAGATCCTATAATAAAAATAAAGAAAAGTTAGAAATTTTAGCAGAATTTTCTTCTAGAAGTTGTTATCGTTCCTCTCACAATTGCAAAAATAGATTTATCGGTTTTTGCATGTTTGTTCTTCAATTCTAAATGTTAATAAATTTAGATTTCTTTTTTGAAACATAAATCTATTAATAATTACTTAATTAATTAAGCAAGAACTGTGCGTCTGACGAAAAAATTCAAGATTCAAAATTTACTCAGAAATGACTGAGAATTCAAAAAAAAAATATTTTTATTTTGAGAAAAAACTGTGGCGTATAATTTTTTTCCCCAACATATTCAAAACATATTCCGTACAAGCGCTACAGGTAAAAATTAAAAAAGCTGTTGTATGTACATCGAAAAATGCCTCCAGTTGCAGTATGTGTGCACCAAATTTCACAGAAATATTTAGAGTGATATCACTGATGATGGATTTTGGAGCTGACGCTTTTAGAGATATAATATGTTCCTATGAATCCATAAAATTGGGTCAAGAATATGCTCATAAGTACTCATTTAGGAAACATCCTGTTTTGGTAGTAAAAATGGCTTTGTGAAAGGTGCATTACTAGAATTTCAGGGATATAAACGCAGATGTTTTCGAGGACTATTTTCAACATATCCTGGACCTTAAACCTCCCCCCCCAAACGGTATAGTTACCTACCACTCCAGAAAAGTAAAAAAACTACCAACTTCTTCTATCCCAAACTATATGATTGATGAAATGGCTTTAAAGCCAAATATTCGAGTACTTATCCTTCCTCCCTACCACTGGAACTAAATCCAATAGAATTAATTTGGGCTCAACTTAAAGGTTTTGTAGCAAGGCACTTTAAAATAAAAAATGAAGAATCTAGGACCTAGATGAGACGTACTATAGAGCCGCTTATTAATTATCTGCATATTAATAACAACAGTACGACCAACTACTCAGAAGGCGAATACGACTACTTAGAAGACCACTTTTCATTTCCTTTCAACGCCAAAGTGTGAGATGAAAAATCGCTGCAAAAATACCATTTTTAGGGCCAAAATAGTGTCATCAAAGACATTGTCCTTTTCATTATGATTATGGTCCACAATAAACAGTTGTATTTAATTAATTTACATAACCTGCCTATGGACACGCCACTGGCATATTGATTTCCTTCAAAAATATTAAAATTCATTATCGCACCCTTCATACCATGTTACTACCTGATTTTTCTAGAGGATTAATATCAGGATGACCTAACACTTTGCTCCACGCTACGCCTCTGGCATAACATCTCATATAATTTAACGTAGAACGTGAATGTACTCTCGGTTAAACTGGAACTGATCGGATGAAGATTATAGAACTTCTGCATCTCATCATTACGAATCCGTAATGAGGTTACAGACGGAGTTGTAAAAAATAAATTCCAGGAACCTTTTCTTGCACCTTGCGTCTGGGAGCCGTCTTCGAGTTTGCAGACAGGGCACAGGGCCGGCCGTTTCAACTCTTAAGTTCCATTGGTTGAATACAGTTGCTTTCTTCGTATTTATTCATCCAGTAAATAAAACGAATTATTTTATGAGTAATGGTTGTTATTCTTTTAATATTGGAAAAATCAAGTTTCGAGAACTAATTTTATCTAAATTGCGTACATTTTATATTATATAAACTAATGCATTTCATATTAGGTTGTAGCCATGTTTGCAATAAAAAGGGATTTATTTACTTATAATAATTTATTAACTTTCATATTTGGCATATCATCAATCAATTAAATCAAATATGAAAGCACACGTATTTAAAAAAGATATACAGGATGACCCATTATAGTGTGTAGGAGGCAAGATATCTTCATTTCTCTAATAAATAGGAAAAAGCGTTCAAAGAAAAATAAATTTGTGTGGATCGTAGAGACGTAGAATTCCAAAAAAAAGCCTTGCATACCAATATGTTTCTTTTATAAATACCCTAACCTCTAGATTATTAAACTTTTTAATATTATGAAAAATTCTATAAATATTTCGTATAATGTATTCATAACATGTTACATCCGGTTTAACCGGAAGTTAATGTTAGAAGATTAAAAACAGAGAGCTTTTGAAATTGTCCAAAATGTCAATTTTTAGTGGTCAATATTTCGAAAAGAATTTAATTTAGACATAGGACATATTTATGATTAATTTATAGATTATGCCATTAAAAAAAAAATCAGTTTTGCTTTGTCAAGTTTTTTTGAACCACCTTGAAAACTATATTAGAATTATAGCTCTCTAAGGTCTTTCTGTTTAATTTTTTCTCTATCGAAATGAAGATATTTCACATCCTCACACCAAGTAAGTACACAAAATTAAAGGACCGATATTCAGACCGATACTAGCAATGATTAAAAGATTTTTTGGAAATTTAGACAACGAACTGATGGTTTCAAAAGTTATTTTATTCTGCCAAATTTACTTTCAACACCTACACATTTCTCCTCAAAATTCAACATCAGTAACGAAAAATATTAAGATGCTACTTTTATAATGTTTGTTGAATAAGAGGCAATGGCGTAGCATGTTATTGAAGTTGGCCTCTAGTACGCTACTGACCCGAGAAATTTTTTCCTCGAATTGTGTATATATAATATATTTTTATATGCGTTTTTATACCCACTATCAATTCAGAAGTTCCTTGATTTTTTTCGCTTGTTCTTAATGCATCCTTTATTATATTAGTGGAGTAGTGCATAATGCATATTAATATGAAAGTAACTACCTATTTATAAAATTTTAAATTAAAATAAAGTAGATAACAATAATACAAGAAATAAATATTAAATAAAATATTGAAGGTGTAGGATATGCTTTCTCATAAAATTGTTGTTGAACTAAAGACTATAAATGTGATTCTCTGGTGGCTGGCTTACCGTATTAAAAAAGCACAGGAACCAGTGGCATATTATATTTTCCCAAAAAAATACTGATAATGCTACTTCTTCGTACGCCGCTGGTAAACATAAACAAAACTCATTTCACCCATATTAGGCTTGAGTATAATACTTCCAGGCAATTTCCAGATTTTAAAACTAAACCGTTAAGAGGATGCACTTCTGGAAATGTTTTACCTTCTTTTGGAAACACCCTGTATAGGTTAGTTAAATATCTTTAATTAAAGCAATACAACGTATGTTTTGATATGGCTCGTTATCTACTACAAAGAAATAGTATCTAGGCTCCTTTTACATTCAAAGTGTACATATTGAAAAGGAGAAATAGGCGAATAAAATGCCTACCTATAAAATGACTATTCTGACTTTTTGTTTATTGCCTTGTTTCAATATCTTGTTATATTTTTCAAAATTCCTCACAAAATTTAATTCGCCGCCTTCAAACCTATAAGTCCTGTGTCGTCAACACAGATAAAACCTATGTTTTTGTTTTTCACCTGCCAATCCTAGAGCATGACGTATTTTTTAAATTCTTGCTAGATTACCTTTATTTAAAGAGTTTAAAGATACCTTAAGTCCTACATCACATGCTTATCGAGTTCATTTTGGCACAAAATATGGTGCTATAATACAGAGTGTTGAAATTCTAGATTCTAGACCTAAAGTCATATGGTTATAGGCTTGTGGTTTGCTTTTCACGATAGCTGTGAATTTTTGTAGCTCGTCTATAGTTGCCTGTTGCCTTAGCCTGCAAACCTGCTACATACAAAGTAACGCCCCTGCTACATGCGAAAGTATTAATTAAATTGTAGTACCTAAGTAAAATTTTTTTTATCAATATAATTATTAATAATATTTTTGTTGTTTTAAAGATCGAAAAGGGAGATGGACGAAAGGTAATATATTTAATAGTTTGGTTTGAAGGATTGAAGTGTTTTTTTCTATTATTTTTGATCACTACTAACCAATAGGAGTGTGTGTTTTATACCTGTATTCACCATTGATTAAAGCAGCTACAAAACAAGCTCTATAAGGAAAATATAGATTTAAATGCAAGAAAAAACGTCGAATAATTATTATCCTCGCACGGTATATATTGTTTTGAAACGAAACGAGCTGTTAATATGGAAATGTTACAGGGTTCAGGAGGAAATCCCTTTCATAAGATTGACTGAAGTCTCCTTCATTAATTTTGTTTTTGCTTTTAGCATAAATATTATACTTGCATAATTTTGATACAATTGTAATAGACAAAGTGGGAACTTAATGAATTTATCCATGTTATCTATGCCACTGGATCAAGTATTTGAACTTAAGTTGGATCAAGTATTTGAACTTAAGTTGCTACAACGGCCATAATTACCTAAGAACTGTTACTTGCCAAATCTCTCTTCTCTGTCATTATTTTCCTATCACCCAGTACCTATTTTTTGGAAGCACCCTAAAAGTTGTTGTCGCTTGTTTACCTTGAACATTTAGTGATATTCTTATTCTTCCCTAATGGGAAGCTTCGAAACACGTGGAAACTGTAAATTTGAAAGTGCTGATACACTTTTTTCATTAAATATTCTTCCTTTCTCTAACAGTGTTAATCTTCTTAACAAATCATTTAAAAACCCTATATTATACGCTCTTGATCAGCCCTCCTCTGATAGGTCGCAAATTCGTTCCTCATATCCAGCTAAAGCGTCATAGCCACTGGAAGAACGTTTGCTTTAAAGTCGGAAACAACAAAAAAAATACAATAAACCAAATCTGGCTGATACGATGCATTTTGAAACTGTTTAAATCATATTTTCCTGACTGCATTTTCGAGCATTGTCAAGCATTATCAGAATGATGGACGTCATTCCTTCATCCACTGTTTAATATTTCAGTTAAAGTGCTTTCCAACCCACACTTGTGTAATAGTGGAAAGAGATACAACTACTCTAAGTGAAGTATTTCATATTCCAATAGCTCTCTGTAGAATTTCGTTCGCTTCAAGCGCTATCGTTAGCTATTTTAGACTCCTTATCACTCTAGGAGGTAAAGCGATGATCCTACTAATAGCTCTATTATAGTAGCTTTATTAGATTTGGTCTTGTAGACTTCAATTGCTCTTTTTTGCAGCCAGATGTCCAGGGTTTCCGCAAGTGTTTCGAAGGTCCCCTTGGTCGTCTGGTGTTCCTAGATATTCAGTTAATACAATGTATTGGCGATTTTATCAGCATTTACACTTCCCAAGTGGCCCTTCTATTATCTCATTTCTTTTTGGGCCTATTTCACCACGTCTGCTACTGTGTTGCTAATCAACTCATTGCTACTATGCTCCTAATCAACTCATATTCTCTTCTGGCAAATGATGAGTCTTAGTATACTGGGTAACTGTATTCTTCTCTTGATTTGTCTTCCGCCCATTTTCACTTTCACTGGTTGATCTATTTCTCCACTTCATATACATGTTCCCAAATTTTATTCCTATGTATACCGTAATGGATTTAGCTGATGTCATAGATGGTCTTATATATGTATTCTAAAATCTTGAGAAATGGTTGTCTAATACTTGTTTCAGTGTTTCGATCTTCTCCCTTATTCTTTGTATCTCTATATCCATTATTTTTACATTGCCCTCCCACTCGCACTTTTCTTTTCTGGTTCATTTTGACATCTGGTTCATACTGCTCCATACGTGCTCAACTCGTCTTCTCTTGTGTCAAGTAGTGAGTCTCCAGGGTTATATATAACGTAGTGAGTCTCACTCCTGTTGAGGGCATAGTATGTCGTGTGAATTCTTGAATCACTGGAATCAATGATGAACATTATTAACTCCAGTGTTTCCAGTTCTTGAAGTCGTTCCATTTTCTTCCTCTTTTTCTGGCGCATCTCGCCACCATCTACTAACATGTTTGTATTTTCTTAGTTTGTTCTGCCTTCACTCAGATCTCCTATTCCTGTTTATGTCATAGCTAAGTGTTGGTCTTATACCGGGGTCCTTCGGCTTCTCCCTTATTGCAATATTGATAAATATCTTGTCTGCAGCATTTTTTCACGTGATTTATCATCCGTCTATTCTCATTTTCGTTCGTTGATCAATTTCACCACATCCTCTACTTCACACACATGTTCCTAAGCAAATTATGCTTCCAAATTTTATTCCCATGATACCATAATTCATTTAGCTGATGTCATAGATGGTCTTTTACGTGTATTGTAAAATTTCGAGAGCTGGATGTCTAATATTTGTTCCAGCGTTTCGATGTTTTCCCTTAGTTTGGGTTATCTATCTATTATATTCATATTGCCCTCCCATTTGCACTTTTCTTTTCTGGTTCATTTTGGCCCGTCTTCTGCTCCATACGTGTTCAACTCGTTTCTTCTTCTGTCAAGTAGTGCGTCTCCAGCGTTTTAACGTACTGAGACTCACTTCTGTTGAGGGCATATTATGTCGTGTAAATTCTTGATTCATTGGAATCAATGATGGACATTATTAACTCCAGTGTTTCCAGTTCATGAAGTCGTTCCATTCTCTTCTTTTTCTGGCGCATCTCGCCACCATCTACTAACATGTTTGTATTTTCCTAGTTTGTTCTGCATTCACTCAGAGCTCCTATTCCTGTTTCTGTCATAGTTATTGGCTGGTTTTAAACCGGAGTCCTTCGGCTTCCCCGTTATTGCAATATTGATAGACATCTTGTCTGCATCATTTTTTTCACGTGATTTATCATCCGTTTATTCTCATTTTCGTTCGTTGATCAATTTCACCACATCCTGTACTTCACACCTTAGATAAGGTCGTTGGTCTCCTTCAGCATGAGCAACGATGAAATCTAAAATAATTTGGCTAGAATGAGGCGGTGTCGGTGATGATACTTCATTGAGAGAGTCCTCCCGACTCAACAGTTCCCTCTTGGGTCGTTTTCCGAATTATTACATTTGGTACAAGATCTTACTATCACATCTGGTTCCTAAGCAAATCATGCTTCCAAATTTTATTCCCATGATACCATAATATATTTAGCTGATGTCATAGATGGTCTTATACGTGTATTGTAAAATCTCGAGAGCTGGATGTCTAATATTTGTTTTAGCGTTTCAGTGTTCTCCCTTATTCTTCATATCTACGAGTATATCCGTTGTTTCCACATTGCCCTCCCATTTGCACTTTTCTTTTCTGGCTCATTTTCCCACGTCTTCTGCTTCATACGTGCTCAACTCATTGCCTTGTTTGTTAAGTAGTGAGTCTCCAGTGTTTTATCTTGGAGAGACGATTGATGGCATAGGATGACGTGAGAGTTCTTGAATCACTGGAATGAATGATGAACATTGTTTCCAGTTCATGAAGTCGTTTCATTACCTTCTTCTTTTTTTGATGCATCTCGCTACCATAATGTTTCTAATCTCCTAGTTTGTACTACAGGCTCTTTTTTTTTTTTTGGTTCATTTTGTCACGTCTTCTGCTCTATACGTGCTCAACTCATTTCCTCGTTTGTTAAGTAGTGAGTCTCCAGTGTTTTAGCTAAGAGAGGCTCACTCCAGTTAATGGCACGGGATGATATGTGAATTCTTGAATCTCTTCTTCTTCTTCCTCATGTTGTAGGCCTTAGGCCTGTATTTTCCAACTTAATTCCCTTGAGATGTTGAGGTCCATGACTCCACCCATCTCTTTGGTAGTCTTCCGGGGGGGCGTCTTGTCCATGGCCTTCCATCTCTAGCGATTCTTGCCAGTCTTCCCTCTGTCCACGTGGCTCTTCCAGTCCCTTCTACGTTTGCGTCCCCATCTGATGATGCCTTCCACTTCACATTCGTGTCTTATGTCTCTGTTTCTTTTTCTGTCTCTTGGTGTGTACCATGAGATGTTCCTGAGTATTTTCATTTCTGTTGTTCGTGGGGTGTTTTTTGTTCTTTTGTTGTCAGGTTTGGGTTCTATAGCGTGCGTTAGTATGGGTTTTGTATATTTTAATCTTTGACTTTTTGCTCATGTTGCTATTCCAGATAATGTCCCGAAGTGCAAGATTCGGCTGGCTTTATTTGCTTGTTCTCTCACTTCATTTGTTCTATTTTAGCTTGAGGTGATTTGTATGCCTAGGTGTTCGAACGACATGACTTGTTCTATTGTGTAATTTTCCAAGGCAAGTTTACATCTCATTGATTCTTTGGAAATGACAAGGGCTTTGGTTTTTCTGGTCGATACCTGCATGTTGAAGGTTTTTGCTTTTACATAGAATGAGTATAGAAGCCGTTGTAAGTCGTGCTCATTCTCAGCTATAATTAGGGCGTCATCGGCATAACAGACGATTTTGGTTTCACCTGTTGTGAGTGTATATCCTCCCTCTGTCGTTTTAACCTTGTTTATTATTTCATCCATTATTAGATTGAAAAGTTGTGGGATTAAGGAATCTCCTTGTAGGGTTCCCGTTGGTGTTTTTATTTCCTCTGTCATCTTTTGGTTAACCAATATGTGGGTAGATGTATTGTGGTTTAGTTGTCTTATGACGTCTATTACGGTTCTTGGCACGTTTTTTTTCTTAAGAATATATGTCACGTCATTCAATCTCACCCTGTCAAATGCTTTGGTGAGGTCTATAAAGCACATATATGCGGGCTTTCCGTATTTTATAGCCTTTTTTACTACTTGCCTGACTATGAAGATAGCGTTCATGGTTGACCGATTCT
>JAEQML010073586.1:0-14877 GCA_016904865.1 Pissodes strobi | reverse complement strand
TAATATTTATTTGGCGTTCAGTTGAATAATTTTCTCCAACTTTAACATTGCTTAAGTAAAATAGTTCAGAAAACATCATTCCATAATACCCGCTTTTGAAAACTGTGACCTCACTTTTCGAACAATTCCGGTAGACATGAAACTTTAACGCCATAACAAACAAGACTTCTTTTGATATCAGCTACAACATATCAATATTAGAGAAAAAATCAAAGATGGTTAAATTGCGCATAAATAGTGCCACGTCCTTTCCAGTGCTGCCTGAACATAAATGAAATGCAGTCTTAGCCGTAAATAAAAATAGTTACTATAATGAACTTACTTGCAGCCCTGTGTATATGCTCCTCCTTTAATTTTTTTTCAAAATGTAACTTGATTGAGTTACTAAAGAAATCTACGATAAGATCGTCGACTGCTAAACTTGGAAGACATATTTCCTCATTATCATTGTCTTCCGGCGGGATACTTTTAATAATGCAGTTTGCAGGTTCCAAATTCGAATATTTCACCGAAGTTTTAGTAGCTTCGGTATTGACAACCTAAAACAAATATGGAGAATCGTAACACTGTCTAGTCTTAATATGAATTTGGCGTAAACATATAAATTCGAAAGCACATCTTAGAATAATTCTCAAATTTAAATTTAAATTAAATTTTTGACACTTAGTTAAAATAGTAGTAAGCTTCTTAATCAGAACAATGCTTTCATTCTTAGTTTCAATGTTAATAATCTTAGTTTCATAAATAGCTGTAATTTCGCAGTGTACAGATTGATAGAAGCTTAAAATTTTTAAGTCACGTTCATCTCTTATTACAAAAAATGTATTTTAAACTAAAGCTGCATAAAGATCGCCTGTGCAATGATATTACACTTAAATTATGTAATATTCCAATTTTATCACTTATTTCGTAATAAACAAGACGTTGCGAATATTATAGACTACCTGGATGTTTTCGTTCAATTTACTTAAATCTGATTATGCATAAGATTGTTTTAAATATGTTCATTACCTAAATTTGGACAAGTACAAAAATGATGTCAATCTGTTTTAAGCAAATATAGCTTAATACCGTTGATACAGATATTAGCAGATTTTGGCTAGAAATAATGCTCTTACAACTTATCAATATGGTTATAAGGATTATCTCTTAACTGGAGTACCTTATACGGTTTTCCTAGGTAATACATATGACAAGATACTGGAGGTGTACCAATAGTCTGTGATCTTTAAAGCGTTTGATATGGCGAATCACAATATATTACAGATAACTGTACAGCTACGTAATGTGGGAGAAATTTACAGGTGGCTCATTCATATTTATATCTAACAGATCGGCTACACTATGTTTCGATAAATGACGGGGATCATGTGTATGACTCAGAAACGCAAGTCATTACAGTGGTCCACCTCAGAGATTACATTTAGGCCAATTCTGTTTAATTGCTATGTAAACTGCAAAACTGCTATGCATGCAGATGACACAACTTTGTATTGTAAGTCACACATATTATCAAAAAGTAGAAGAAAAAAATAAAAAAGGTGATGGGTTAGTTGGATCTGTGGTTCAAGTTTAATAGGCTTATTTTAAATACAAAGAAAGCCAGTATAATAATTTTCAACTGAAGAACTTTCAAATTAGATAACCAGATAGTTGTGACACACTATTAATATAATTAATAAAATAAAAATTCTAGGTCATATTGTGGACAATGTGCACACAGAATTTTGCAGATAACCAGATAGTTGTGAATGGACACGCTATTAATATAATTAATAAAATAAAAATTCTAGGTCATATTGTGGACAATGTTAACCATGTTAACATCATCAGGAGGTGATTAAAACCTAACAGATAATGTGTTTTATACCACTGATGATTTTAAAGCATTTGTTCACTCATAAAATTATTTCATTTTAATTATGCATGTCTTTGTAATTCTATCCTAATATTTGATGTATTTATTACCAGTTTAAATTTGTATTAACTTCTTACTGTAATGAGGTTATGATTTTGCTTTAACTTATCTATATGAAAAAAAGCGTGTGGATGAATAACATTAATGTTTTACGCCTTCCCTTAGACCAGGGGCGGTTTCTCAATAAGTGCGCCCGTGCGCGCGCGCACTGCCTGCGAAAATAAATAGAAAAATAAAATCTCCTTAACATAAACTAACAATAATTTGCGAATTTACATATTTTTGAATCTCCACGGGCCGCAGAATACAAGCGTTTATAAGAGCGAAATCGAGGCTACAACGGCGCCTATCGAAACGCTGAGCGTCCGACGGCGACGGCCACCGCCCGTAATCACATCTAGTCTAAATCTACGGTGCGCTAGTGTTCGTCGCTCTACTTAAATGTATTTTCGTCATGCAAATAGGTCGGGAATGTTCGTAATATCACGAGAAGTCAAGTCTCATCCTTGGGTATCGCGCTCGTCTCAATGCACTTGTTTGGCTAGTTAAAGTTAATTTCAATTATTTTTGCTTAATCTGGAATACGGAACACGCGCTTGTCTTTACTTCGGTTAATTTCGGTTAGTTTGGGTTAGTTTGGGTTAGCTTAATTTAATAGTTATTTGCAATACTTGCGTTTACTAGGGTTTACTCAAATCTAGCGTTTTATAGAGAGCCGAGGAGAGTTTTTTAGATCCTATCAGTTATATTATGAATTAATTTAAAATTTTAGATTGTTATTCTATGATTATTATCAAAAGCATGCTCGGCAACACTTGATTTTTCTGTTCTACCATACTTTAAATGAGCTATGTGTTCCTTGAATCTCGTTTGTATAGATCTTCTAGTTTGCCCAACATATTTTTGGTTACAATCCATGCATCCAATTTCATATGTTCCACTTCTTTCCAACATTTAAATTTTGTCCTTTGGAAATGTTAGAAAGAAGTGAAATATATGAAATTGCGGCGAGCTTTTTGGTATGGGCGCTAAAATTCCTTCTCCCCCTGCGTCTTCCGACTTTATAAACTCACGAGCCACCACTGCCTTAGACATAATTTAGAATACTACGATTTACATGTCAAAAGCGTAAAGAGGAATAACATAAATCATTTGATTCTATTTATTTTTTCATATGCCATGATCAGTTCTTAAAGAAACATGACCGTTTTACAAGATCATTCTACCTCTAAAACTTCCCTAGGTATTAGTCAACTGCATTTCAACATTAATTCCTCTACAATTCTGTAGTCATCAAAATGTCTTCCAATGTTAATTTTTTTCAAGCAAAAATGTATCGGGAGAGAGTGTGTGATTGTATGCTTTCATTGCTTCATTAAATCAATATTTATTATTTCTTCCTCTATTTCCCTAGCAGCTGCAAATAACTTTTGCTGCCGGCGGGCCCGGCAAAAACATACTGTTTTTCCTTGAAACGATCAAATATTACTAAAAATACATACTTCCTTTAATGCCTTAACGGCTGCAAATGACTTTTGCTGCCGGCGCGGCGGCAGTAAAGGTAAAACAGTTGTCAAGATTTAACTTGATCTATTTGTGACAGACATGTCACACAACATGACAGCATGACCCACTTATAAAAAAAAAAAACTTTGTATTTAATTGGATACACTAGTAGCAGCAGCAAAAGTACGCGATATAAAGCGGAACTTTTACTTCGCCTATAACGGTATTATTTGTCATTTGATATCTGTTGTCTGCGTGGTTTGGGACAAAACGAACCAGGTATTGTACGAATAATAGGTTAATAGGTACAATATTGTTGGCTGGTATCCCAAGGATTAAGAGTGAGTGAGGCTGCCTTGGCCGCTCGGTGGTGTTTCCGCAGTTTTCACTTGCGGCATCTTCACGAGAATAGCGACCACGATGACACAGTTTATACCGTCATCGAATCAGTTAAACAACTCTCCACCTGTTTTGACGCTTGAGCCAATAGGATAGCTGGGAATTCTTACCTTGAGCCTGCGCTTAATGAGTGAACGCTGCCTTTATAAATAAAACATCAGGTCGGTATATATTGTTTATTCATATCAGCCTTTGTTACAATTATTTACAATCTTGGATCATTTACGAAAGCATTATTAAATTCTAACAAAATTTGTTAAGAGGCACCTAGGCATAACGTGTATGCCTGTATGGGCCACAAGTAGTACTATTTTTTTTTAAGTATATACAACTACTCTTAAATTATTCTTAAATTACTCTGCTAGGACAAGCACAGCCAATCAACCCAGATCCCGAGACAATCGGACACAAAATAAAAATAAATAAATTAAGGGATCATTAAATTTGCAACAATACAAACTCTACAGTGATATAATTCATCTTATATTATCAAAAAGCTTATAATTTTTAAGAATAAATTCTTTGCAGTTATTACTAAATAAGTTTGTTTTAGCTATATTTTTTATAGTGACGGGCAACAAGTTATAGAATTTTGAAGCAAAACTACATAAAGATCTGAGGTTTAAAGTCTTATGACTCTTTGGTATAGTTACATTTCTATTAGATTTGTTGCGTGTGTTATGTTGGTGATTAACATGCAGTTCTGACTTCTCTTTTTTTGTGCATATATATGCCTGCAGATAAAATAAAAAGTTGACAGATATTGATAAGTTTTTTGTAATATAGTTGTTCCGTAGGGTGTAATTTATTTTTTTCTGAATATAACCTTTAGCACGTAGTTTTGAACAACTTGCAGTGGTTTTAAGGTTGTTTTATAGGTACCAACCCAAGCCGAAATCCCATAACGTAACAGGGACTCAACTAGAGCTTTGTAGATTAAAATAGAAAGTTTTTCACTTAGAATTTCTCTCAAGATGTAAAATTTATATACAAGTTTTCTTATCTTGGTTACCACATAGTTGATATGATATGTCCATTTCAGGTGTTGATCGATTACTATTCCCAGATATTTAGTTTTCTCACAAGAGAGAGTCACTATCACATTCATTAATAAAAATTCTGTCGAAGTCTGATCTGTTTTTATTAATTGGGGAAAATGCAACATAGTTTGTCTTTTGCAAGTTCAATGAAAGTTTAAAACTATCCAGCCAATTTTTAACACAATTAAACCCAGTTACAACTTTTTGTCTAGTTTCATCCCATGTTTTACCCTTAAAAATCAAGGCTGTGTCGTCAGCATATGACACAGCATCACCCTCAAGTTCCATACCCAAGAGTGAGTTTATATACGTTATAAACAAAATGGGGCCCAATATGATCCCTTGGGGCACACCTGTTTTTATTATTTCTGGGGAACTAGTGGTATTGTTCATCCTAGTATGTTGGCATCGGTTCGAAAGATAGTTCTCGAAGACGCTCAACACAGCGCCCCTGACTCCATAATGTTCTAGAACATTAAGTAGTTGTTTATGAGGCACTGTGTCGAACGCCTTAGCGAGATCCATAAAGACTACAATTGTTTTTATACTGGCATTTAAATTTTTGGTGATTTCTGATGTAAGGTGTTGTATAGCATCAGCGGTACTGAATTCCTCGGTGAAGCCATATTGGCTCGTGGAGAGAATTTTGATACTTTTAAAGAAGCTAACACGTCTGCATTTAAGTGCTTTTTCAAATATTTTTGCTAGATCATTAATAAGGCTGATCGGTCGGTAGTTTTGGATTTTATTCACATGACCTGACTTATAAATTGAGGTTACAACAGAAACTTTGAAGTGATGTGGTACAATACCAGTTTTGAAAATCAGGTTTATAATGTGCTTCACGGGCATGATTATTTGTGGGTGTATGACGTTTATTAGTTTGCTGGATATTCCATCCATACCAGGGGCACTGTTTTGTTTTAAGGATGAAATATACTCAATAATTTCCGGTTCTGTTATAGGTTTTAAGTACATAGAAGCGCTTGCGTTGTTGTTCAAGTTTGATTGATGAGGCCGAGGTGGAGTTTTTATTTGTTTTTCTAGGTCCACGCCAACACTAATGTAATAGTTGTTGTAATAGTCAACCATGTCTTTGTCATTGTCAAATTCTTCATTTTTATCATTTAAGATTTTTCAATTTTTTGTTGTTTTGGTTTTGCTACATGTTACATTATTTACTATTTGGTATATTTTTTTATGTTATTATTGTTTTTTGTTATTGCTTTTTTATAGTAACCATACTTTACCCTTTTGATCAATTTATTTAAACTATTTATATAGTTTTTATAATAGTGTTCTAAGTCGGGGTCATATTTTTTTATTAATTTCTTTTTTATTTTATCTCTTTGCTTTATAGAAGTACTCAGTCCATTGGTTATCCACTCTTTACATTTTTTTGGCCGAGTTTTCCTGCTTTTAATTGTTTTTGAGCTATTAATATTGTTAAGTAGAATTGCCACGAATTTATCAGTAGCAACATCTGGGTTCTTTGCTTGCAGGACCTCCGCCCAGTTGCATGAAGTTAAGTTTTGTTTTAGTAGGTTATGATCGATTGTTTCATTAGTTGTTGTTGGATTAGCCTGTCTGTCCGTGATTTTGTTATTTTCTAAGTTATTTTTTATATTTAACATTATTGGGTAGTGATCGGTTATGTAAGTATTCAAGACAAATGATTCAAGACTAAGATGTTGGGCTTTGCTATTTATAAAAAAATTAGCAAGGCAAGAATTCGTATCATATCTTGTAGTTGTTTGTATGTATGGTACAAAGCCATATTTTCCTAGTAAACATAAATATTCATTAACGGTAGCATCATTTATTGCTTTAAGGTTTATATTAATGTCTCCTGTGAAAATTTCAATATTGTTATTCGTGTTATTTGAGAAATAGTCGAATAGGTCTTGAAATAAAAAGTTGTTATTAACTTGAGGAGATTTGTAAAGTGCTGAGAGTTAATATGTCTGATCATAAAGCTTGAAGGTGATTCTGCTAATCGTCACTTTTGATTTTTTTTTATTTGATATGGGCAATCTCAGGGTTTAAAGTAGATCTGATTAGAATGAGAATCTCGTCATTTTTTGTTGAAATCACCATAGTTATAATAGGTACTATAATCTGTAATGTTGAAAGGCTTGGGCGTTGACATTTGAAAGCATTCGGTTAGTACAAAAATATCACAGTATGTTACTTTACCTTGCTCAATCAGCAGCAACAATTTATCAAAATTTGACTAGCACTCCTAATATTCAACTGAAGGATATTAAGAACTTTATTATTTTGACTTATACTATTGTGTAATGTCTCTAACTCCATCAGCCGTCCAACGCATCCCTCCACTGTGTTTTCAAGTACATTTAGTATAATTTCTTGGTCCATTTGAACCATTATGAACCATAGTCTATTTTATTTCTTAGACATCTTAAGTGGTATTGATATGTTAGACAATTGATACCGTTTGCCGCATGATTGACGTCATATTTAGTTGAGTAATTTTTGTTTGCAATTAGACAGTTTTTGCATTTCTTCACATTTGCTTCACATTCCGCAGCATCATGTTCTTCACTGCAAAGTACACACTGTGGAGTTATTGCAACTGGTGTTCTTATGGAAAAAACCTTGACAGGTGAAACACCTCTGTATGCTTAAGTCTTCGTATACTGGGTACCTCTGCCATCCTAGGTACACCTTCTTTTGGCCAATTGCTTTGTGGTATAGGCCTGATGAGCATTCCACGTATATTGTAAGATTATTTTTATTTTTCATGTGCTTTACATATGTGACTGTTAGTTTATCGTTTGCAACTATCCACTTGTTTTGTTGTCTCAGATATTTTTCAATTTCTTTCGGATCTTGGTTTTGCTCACTATTCACTCCAGTAATTTTCAATTTTGTTGGTCTTTTTGCTATTGTTTCGATTAAGCATTTGTCTGAAAGCTTGTTGATCGCAGCGATGTTTAGTTTTTCTCCTTCATCTTTGGTAGGACACTTGATTATAATATCACCATTTTTTGTACTTCTTATCCTCTTTATTCCTATATTTAATTCCAATGGATTCAGCTTTTCTTGTATTATTTTTTCCGTGTTTTTAGCTTCTCGCTTGTTTTTTGTTTTTATAATAATGGTTTGCTCTGTATTTGGAGAAGGCTTAGGTGCCAGGACATCTGCATAGGCTTTACGATGGATGCCTACCCCTGGCCTTCACAAGATGCACCAGTTATTTCGCTGTTTTGTTTATCTTTAATTTGGGCAATATCCGCCCTAATATCCTGGAGTGTTTTTATAATGTATGGCATTCTAGCTATCAATGCCCTACAATCATTGCAGATGTACAACAGTAATCGTTTTCTTAGAGGCATACATCTCTCTTCGGTAGTTGATAAATTAAGACACTCGTTATGTATATTTCTTAGACACGCGTCACAGAAGTAAGAGGCTTCATTTTCCGATTTTCAGTACTTATAACAGATCAAGCAAAAAACACATGCCATTCGGACACGGACAAACTGCACGTCATTCTTATGTATGTCTCTTTTCAATAAGATACCGCCTGTAAGGAGAAAGAGATAGAGATAGTGTTGGCGAGAATTAACCGTAAAACGAGGCATTGTATTGTGTATTGTGCTTGTATTCAGATGAGATCTCGATTGTCGATTTTCTGCGCGGCGACAGGAAAAGTATGTTGATTGAAAAGGAACCGAAAACTACCATCTTGAGAATCGGCTTTGTTTGTAGTGCTTTTTTGTGGACTGCTTTTGCGAATTTTGTGTATTAAATCCATAGACTTAGTTATATGCCTATGATTAGATCCTAGTTCGACTCTGTCCACGGCCCAGCAGCTGGCCGTATAATTCAGACGTTTCCAACTAATAATGCGCATGCTCGAAATATGAGAATCCATGACAAAATAGAATTTGGCTTCACTAAAATCAAAGGTGCCGGCTCAGAGTTGTATAACTCATTCGGTCACGGTATAAACTGTGACGATGACTCCATAGTAAGAGGCCATTAGAAAGAGTGTTGTGACTCAGAGGCAGTTTTTTTTATTCCACTCTTGTGGGTATTATCCACTGGAACCAGTGTAAGCCCTTGGCACTGCCTTGCATGTATTCCATGTGAAGTGTTGCCGAGTTTTCTTGATATTTTCTTGCAGATGTTCTGTCGTCTCCATTCTTCTCTGTTATCCTAGCCTGATTCCAGCAGACTGCTGACTTAAAGAAAAAACACTTAACAGGTAAAATATTGATTTTCTCTCTTGTGGTTTCTGCTTATAAAGTTTCCTCAGGTTTTAGGCCAGAATCAAATGTGTCTAGGTTTGTTTCTTTATCCTAAAGTACTCGTTCTATTGACGGAGTCCGACTATTTTCTGCCTTGAGTGATTTATTTATTTATTTATTAGTTACCAATTCACTAAATGATCACAAAATGAACATAGATTTGTCTTAATATATCCTAAAGCTAAGATATATAACAATTGGACAATACTTAAAATAAAAGCGACCTAGCATATGTTAAAATCAAGTGTATAGGGGACAAGATACAATGACAAAGTTAAAAGCCCCAACAGTTAGACAATAAAAAATAACGATGATAGTAGTTAGTAGGGAATATATGTATACCCATAAAAGGAATTTGCTCATTCTATACTTAACCTAGGTAGCCATTAATTGAATAAAAACACTTTGACAGAAGAAAGCTTTCAAGTTTACTCTTAAACATTCCAGACGTGGTGCAGTCCTTTACTTCTCTAGGCAGCCCGTTGTATATTTTTATGCAGCCGTATTTTGGGGATGTTTGGAAGAGGGAAGACCTGTGTATGGGGAAGGACAATTCATTACCACGTCGCGTACCATACCTGCTGTGCTCACCAGTTTTTGGAAAGTCCTCAATATGTGAGTATGCATAGGTTGCACATTTATAAACATAGACTGATATCACCGTCAGAAGCTTGTTTTCTTCGAAGGCCTGTCGGCAGGACTCTTGCGGTTTCAAGTTACATATCAGTCTTATTATTTTTTTCTGCAGAACAAACACTCTTTGTATGAATCTACCTTGACCCCATAGAATTATGTTGTATGTCAAGTGCGGATAAGCAAGAGCATAATATGAGGTCAGCAAAGTCTTTTTATCTACACTTTGCTTTAATTTAAGTAGGGCAAAGTATGCTTTATTGAGTTTGCCACAGACATGTTCAATGTGATTGTCCCAGTGTAGATGACTGTCCAGATATGATCCGAGAAATTTTACTTCAGATTGAAATATATCCGCCTGGATTTTGGGTTTTGAGTTGAAGAAGTGTACTGAGATAGTTTTTGACTCATTTAATAGTAGTTTGTTTCTGGAACATCAAGCACTCATCCCTTCGCATATCTTTTTAATTTGGGAATTTATTTCCGCTTCAGTTCTTGCAGTTTCAGGTCATTTATGAACAACAGGAATATAAGTGGGGCCAAAACCGATCCTTGGGGAGTTCCCATGTCGACATCAAAACCATCCGACATCTTCTGGCCAATCCTGACTTGCAGTTTTCGGTCTCTAAGGTAAGACATAATGAGGTCCTTCGCCCGCCCACGGAAGCCGATGTTATTTAGTTTAGCTTCGACAAAGTCGAGATCCAGGGAGTCAAACGCCCTTGAGAGATCGAAGAATAGCCCAACCACTATTCTGTTGCTGTCTATGTTCTCATGAATGAAGTTCAAGAGAGAGTACGACGCAGTTTCAGTGGATTTTCCTTTAAGGAAACCATGCTGGTCATCATTAATGATGTTGAACTTTATCAGGAATTTCATGATTCTCTCACAAAGCAATCTTTCTATAATTTTAGAGAATGTGCTTAGTAGTGATACATAGTTGGCAATATCCTCCTCTGCACCTCTCTTGAAGATCGGTTCCACGGTGGCCAATTTGAGTCTGGATGGGAAGCAGCCCTCACTGATTGATTTGTTGATCAATATCTCAAGGGGACACGCAATCTCATCAGACACACTCTTTATGACTCTTGTAGAAATTCCATCGAAACCAGTAGATGCTTTGTTTTTTAGGCTATTGATGATTTTGATTATGTCATGCTTAGTTACTGGTTCGAGAAAGATAGAGTGGGTGTTTGCTGGTGGAAGAGATGGTTCTTGGGATACTGATGTGTTAAAACGTCTTGCCAAATTATCACCTATCGATGTTGCGAAAAACGAGCCAAATTTATCCGCAACCTCTGTTTGACAGTGGAGCAATCTGTCTTCAATCTTTAGCGATATTGGCTTGGATACTCTTGTTTTTCCTATTTCTCTGTTGACTATATTCCATATATCTTTGGCTTTCTTCGTCGAGTCATTGATGATATTTGTGTTGAAATTTATTTTCCTTTTTTGAACATCTTTTCTGTATTGTTTCTTTTTTCCATTGTAGGCTTGAACTTTGGCTGGATTGTTTTTCGTGTCGTTGAAAAGCTTCCTTAATTCATCTCTTTGTAAGCGCAAATCTGCCCCAAACCAGGAGTTTTTACCATTCCTGTCTGTGTTAATGCTTCTTTGCTTAACGGGACAGCACAGGTCAAAATGCCATGAAAATGTTGCATGGAAATCGTCAGTGTTTTGATTAGGTAGGTTATCCCATGTCTCGAGGGATAGACTGCGTTTAAATGGTTGGATGTTGTCATTTGATGCCAGCCTAATACCTTTCATGCAAATCGTTTCATTGTTTGGTGTGTTTGAAAGGTCGACCTCGAGTTGCAGAAGCATATGGTCAGATAAGTGAGGTTGTCGAGTTGAAAACGTAACTTCCCCTGCTGGGATATTCGATGACATATTATCAATAGCTGATGAATTTGACGCAATGCGGTTGGTTCGTTAGAGTGGTTGATTATACGAGTGTTTAAAGTGACTAATTAAAGTTCAAAGAAGTGGAATATATTGAACAAAAGAAAGAATTTGTATGGACTAGTCCGTCAAGTATAGCCAGAAAAGGGATAAATCTAGTATGCTCATAGTAATGTCACGGCAGGTGGCTATAGTTTGTCTCCGTGACCGCTCTTGGTTAGTACCTTCGAATTGGAGGTCGCCTTGCTCGAGTCATGAGCTTTTCCGTGATTGTTTCTCCATCCTTTTCCCAGGTTACACCCGTTATCTGTATGTATATTTGCCATTTTATGTGTGTGTAGATATATATGTATACATGCATGCACTCCGCCCGTTTTTACTGCGTTAGATAATTGTCTTAAAAAACAATTTTAGCAATCAAAGCAGACCTGGCGAATTGAACAAATAGAAGACACCTTCAAAGAGATTTAAGAGAATTAGGACACATGGACTTCCTAATGGTAAATTATTTTGAAACTCCTTTCGTGACTTAGAGGATTTTTGGCCAGCGCAGCCAAAGAACTTGGTCCCAGTACACTACTAGATAATGGAAAACTTAAAAATAGATATAATTAATAGTGGAATCTCTCACCTGATGGACTAAATCCTTACTGTCATTACTTTTCCCTTTAACTGTCAATTTTCTTTTCTCACGTTCGTAAGTTTTCAATGTTTGCAGTTCTATGCTTTTACTATTGTCTATTTCATCCTGCAGCCGCGGACTCTTCGACCTGCTCAAGGGTTTCAAAGGTTTTGCTTTAGGTTTGGGGTTACTTTCTAATAGCCTTTCTATTTCCTCTACGGTTGGAATTTTTTCGTAGGATTTGAATTTGTCCGCCATTAATCTGTGAATAAAATTATTAGCATTAAAATTTACATTGGTATCTTAAAGTTACCTTCTAATGTGTAATGTAAAATTGTTAAATTCTAACAAGATGAAGATAAAGATGATATACAATCGATGACCAAGGCCGGAACCTGTCTCTCAGGAGAGCAAAACAATAATATATTATATACATGTATTTAAAATTAATAAATACTGTTTTAGTTTTATTCCCGAAATTACTTTGGTCAATAAGATGCACACATAGCAATAACGTCAGCGAAGACGGAGTTCGACAGTGCCAATGCAGGAATTTTCGGGCAATTAGCATTCAAGGCGACAGTGTCTTAAGTCTTATATCGATTTTTGTGCTATTTTTTTAATTTTAAAATCAATAAATTTGTTATTCTACTACTCCGGAATAATATTTTTTTTATTATATAACACATTGAAAACCCTTCGTAACGCAAACATTGTACCCAGTCTTATTAAATTACTTTTCCGTTTGAAAACCCCTTTATATCGCCGGGCTCTCGAAACAGAAATAAATAATATTATAATAGGAAATCCAAAATACAATCCTGCCAGAGGTGATGTCAAGCTAAGATCATACACAACTACTTGTTCGATGCAGTCTTAGGGTTAAGGTCGCAAAAGTTTCCTATCGTATTCACACATACCACAAAGCGGGCAGCAGCATGAAGTTTGCAAAAAGTTGCAATGGTGTTCAGACACGACACGCGTTTTCATGCAGCTTTTACAGCCGCTGTAAATGTGCAGTATTTTGAAGGATTTTCCGGTGTTCGCATCGATTTAAAAGCTTCATAAAAATATTAGGTTAAAGAATGGATCAGAAACAGATAAGCTATGAGTAATTGGCGTTATGAATTAAATAAAGTAGAATATATTTTAGTAAAACGTTTTGGTATTTATTAGAAAAGGTGACAGCTTTGATATAAAAAACAAGGCAAAATAACAATTCCCTAGATACTAGCTATGACATTTACGGCTAACTGTAGCCCAAATGTAAAAATGCATTTTTTTCTTGATTTTGGGCATGCCTTGGGTTAGTTTTATTTGGTCGCGCCCCCGGAGCGAGCAAGCGAGCGGTGGGTCATGCGTGCAACCATTTTTTTAACGTTGTGCAACCACCAACGTAAGCGATTTAGGTTAGGATTTAACATTTGCGCTACATTTAGTTACTTCTAGTTATAACTACGATAATTGGCAAATGCAATTACACATCTTACAATTTTTCCTACGAATGTATAAACACTTCTTCGCACTATTTTACGTGCATCAAGCAGTATGTACTTTTAACTTTTCCGCACGGGTTTTTAATCACAAAAATATTAATTTAACACGAATATAATTCGTTACATATTTTCTTACTTAAAAAATCGATTTAGTAAGATTAAAATTTTCCTTTTCTCTAAATGTTGGCAAATGGAAGTAAATCGGCACTCGTTTAAAAAATAATGACTTAACACATGCGAAAAGTGTCTTTTTCTACAGCCGCGCGCAAAGTAACTAATTGCTAAATTGAAATGAAATCGCAAAATCGACGAATGCCGTTGATCCTTATTTTGCGCTCTAGCGCGAACATGGAAAAGAAAAATCTCACTTTTTCCGTCGAGTGTGCTATGAATGGTCATGGAAACCGAAGATGAATAAATGACAGTCGTGCGTTTGTTACAGTTTGTTGCTGGCACTCCTATTCTAAATTATGCCCGAAGCCCGAATATAATATGTCAAAACTGACAGTCATTTGCAAATTTCAGAATAAGTAAGGAGAAAAATGTGCATTTAATTTAAAAAAATGCGGCTGTAGAAAAAGTTCTGTGTGTTTTTCGAGCGCAAAGTAAGATTGCCGTTTTCGAAAGATTACTGCGCTCCGCTACGCGTCGCGCAGTAACATTCTTTCTCAAGCGGCAATCCGTTACTTTGCGCTCTAAATACACAAATAACTATTTCTTCTTAACGACTTAAACGGCTGCGAACTGCCGTCGCGTGTAGAAAAGTACAACTTACCGCATTTGTTAGGTAAATATCTATAGCATACTGGCCGGTACTGGAATCAGCAATTTTATTACAAGAAACCCAGAACACTCCTCCCCCCTCAATCAAACATTTAAGGCGTCCCTAAAAAATCGAAAATAAATAATCAACTGATTATTTTCTAAACATATTAACTGTTAAATACCTAACTCGATATGCCAATAAATTTACCAAATATCATAGTCATAGCTAATCTCTCGGCGAGAGTTATTGCTTTTCCCATCATTTTGTCTTGTTTTTTTTTATATTTAAGGTGTCATCTTTTCTAATAAATACGCGCTA
>JAEQML010073585.1:0-14878 GCA_016904865.1 Pissodes strobi | reverse complement strand
AAATATTTCTTCTATTTTCATTGATAATAATTAATATTTGATGGCATAACACGTGGATATATTTTGATATTGTTATTGACATAATTTGCACAATTATTATTTCTTTTATTCTCATTGATAATTCATATTTGATGGTGTATATTTAATGAAATCGTTTTATGCTGTGAACAACACTGCTTTAAATGAAAACAAAAATTTATTGTTTGCTGTCTTTTCGTGCTGGAATTTTGGTTTTAGTATGACTGTGATTGCAAGTAAGAGCTTTTGTGAAATTACTAACATTTTCCTACCCTGACGGGAGAATATCCTAGTTATAAATGTAATGATCATTCTAGAGATATTGGCCCTAATTTCAACTTTAGCTGTGTAGCCTCCGTATCCCAGGACCTCAGTACCCTCCAGTGGCGACTGGCTAACTAACACCCCTTTTCGGTAGTGTAGTGGTTATCACATCCGCGTCTGGCACGCGGGAGACTCGGGTTCGATTCCCGACCGAAGAGCTATCTCTTCAGTTTTAAATGTGTGTTACAAGTGTGGAACTACAAATTGTGGTGCGGGAGACGGTAATTCAATTAATTGTAATACTGATGGATTGTACAGCATAATTCGGTTTAGGAATTGAGATCGAGGGTTTCTCTGCCGTGCTCTTTCCCCTCGTGAATTCCAGGCTGAGTCCGGCACGTTTTTCTTTAATAAATTAGACGTATTAGGAATCTGTGGTTTCATTTACATGACGCACCTTTCCCTCAAGTTTCCCTAAATGTGTTCCGTTGAAGCGCATAATGAGTGAGTAAAATTGTGCAAGATATAATAATAACACAACGTAGGTATTGGTCCTCTTTTTAATCCATTTCTTTTTAATCTAATTTGACGATCATTGGCAAAATAAAGACAAGGCACAATTTTACTTATCTGATTCAACTATTTTGAATCGACCCGGGTACGTTATACTACAATAAAATGACCAGCTTTCATTTTTTAGTACACCGTTTGGTTAACTTTCCTCTTAGCAGAGAAAGATTTAATAATGAAAAGGAAACTATTAGGAATATAGCGAAAGTTAATGGTTTTAATACTAACTTAATAAGTATACTAATTAATAGGCATTTGTTTAGAAAGACCATTCGTGATTCCACTTCTTTCGTTAATCAGGATGAAAATACAAAATACGTTTCGATACCGTATAATCCTCAGTATACTAGAGGACTCCAAAAAGTTTTTAAGGAAGTAGGTTTAAAATTAGTATACCAGACTCAGTTTAACATTAAGAAATTATTAGGTGGTCCAAAGGACAAAATTGAAATATTAGAAAGAAGTGGAATATATGAAATTGGATGTATGGATTGTAACCAAAAAATATGTTGGGCAAACTAGAAGATCTATACAGACGAGATTCAAAGAACATATAGCTCATTTAAAGTATGGTAGAACAGATAAATCAAGTGTTGCCGACCATGCTTTTGATAATAATCATAGAATAACCATTAAAAATTTAAAATTAATCATAATATAACTGATAGGAGATTATTAGACGCATATGAAAGTATGGGAATTATTAAATGTAAGAATAGTTTAAATAGAGATAGAGGGCCTATTCCGTATAGTCCATTGTATTGGTTGATCAAGCGTGACTAGCGGGATCCCAGGATTGGTTCTTTTTAGTTCCGCTTGATTAAGCAAACAGTAGAATAAAAGGGAGTTAGGTAGATTTTAATTTTAGTTTTAATCATCTCCTGATGATGCTAACATGGTTAGCGAAACGCGCGTCGAGTGCAAATATTCTGGTTCGGTATTGTGGATAAAACTCTGTTTTAGACCAAATTATAGATATATAAAACTTCAAAAACAAATTAATTTACCAAATAACACCTCATTATCAAACTAAATACCAGTTAACCAGTAATTAAATATGGCATTATAATTGTCATCTTGTCAAAGTCAGTTCAAAGCCTGACAATCTGCAAGAGTTTTTTACTGTTTTATTGTATTTGCTAACCATTTTCATTTTTAGTTTTTTGCTTTTCTTGAAAACGATATCCGACTAGATATCGAATCGAAGAAATTAGGTACACATTTCATTAGGGTCACTAAACTTGCACTTGTGCAGTTTACATCCTTGAGCCTGGGCCGAAGTGGCTCTATAACAATTCAAACCAAATTTAATCATTTGTGGAGCCAAATGCAATCAATTCCAGGGTATGTTTCCAGTTGCCAAACGAACGGGTGCGCCCTTGCCATCTGTCGTAACTATCTGACAGGCGTTGCTAAGGGCGGGATGATGCGGGCAAAGTCCTGGGAACGTCTTCCGTGAAAATATCTGCAAAACAGGAATATCTCGGCTACATGTCTGCGATGTTACAGACTATCCAGATTCGGGGTCAACTCCGGGTCGCAGACGAGGCGCACAGCTCTCTTCTGAATGGAATCCGGCTGCCAGCTGTGCTTTGGTGCGGCACCCCAGATGTGCTAGGACATCTTGCTGTCGAGGCACCCAGTAGTCCGATTGACGAGGATGAATGAATAGTAGCACCTGCCATAATCAATATAATCATGTCGCAGACCGCCGCATAGCTTTCTTGATAAACGTGGCTGCCTGAGTTTTTGCTGCATTGAACTGGAATACATTTCTGTCGCCCCAAGTTCAAACTTTATCTAGATCTTATTTAATTAGTTACTAGGATTAATCAGGATCTTGATACTGTGTCTGTGGTGTCCAATGCTCATGGCTTATTATTAAACGCATTAAAGACTCAGCTAATGATTATTTAACTCCCATGTCAAATGTCTAATCAGAAAATCATTTTTTAAACTTAAACTTTTATATCTTCATAGGGAATCATTGTCTACCGAGTTGAGGCTCAGGTTCGTTGACTCTCTGGTTTTGTCGGGTCTGTCTTATTACAGTGTAGTCTTTTGGCCAGCATTGGTAAAGCGGGAAAAGGTTAGCCTGCAGAAGGTTCAGAATGCCTGTCTAAGATTTTCTTACAACCTGCGGAAATTTGATCACGTTTCTCGGAGTCTATCTAGTTCCGGACGGTTAAACATCGGAGAGCGATTTGAGCTCTGCTTGGCAAGTCTGGTTTATAGAATAAGTAGGACGGGAGTTCCAGGATACCTGCATAATTAGAGGTACAGATGTTCACAATCGTGATACAAGACACCGAGAGCTCTTCTGTATCCGACACAACACAACCTTTTTTAAAAATTCTTTCACATATAATGTTGTGACTATTTTTAATTCTTTGCGGCCTGAGGTGGTGAACTCCGCTAATTCTTTTTCATTTGCACACAAGTTAAAAAAATATATCCTTGATCACAGAGATCTGCATTGCCGTCATTGTGAAGGTCTATTATTTTATTTTAAATATGTAAATGTATCTATGTATTTATTTTTCTTTTCTTCTTAGGTACCTTTTTAGTTAATAAGTTTCTTACTAGTATTGTTTTGAGTTATTATTTATATAAATCATATTAATCTAGGCTGGTTGTAATGAGCAACTCTGTTGGGTACCGCCACCCTTCCTATAATATATCATTATCATTTGTACCATGAAACATAAATAAAGGCATTTTGTAATTGTTGTAATCTGCTCCTGTCTGCGGTGATGAGTCTCAGTCGCTACTAAAAGTTTTTCTGATCTAAAGTGGGAGACATGGGTACTATCATCTGCGAAACTCTAAAGAAAATTATTGGTTTCGGTCGGCAGGTCATTAATATGGATGAGGAACAGAGGTGTGAGGCACGCCCGCGGTAATGGTGAATTTGTCTGAGATGTGTCCATCAACTGCAACACGCAGATATCGATTCTTAAGAAAACTGGCAAGGCAGCTGCAGAGAAAGGCTGGCAGTCCGAAGAACCTGAGTTTGTTGAACAATTTGTCATGCCAAACTATGTCGAATGCCTTCGAAATATCCAACCCAGTCGCTTGATATTCTCCACAGTTCTCAATTGCCCTACTACATATATGAGTGACATCGGCCAATATATCTTCTGTCGATCTCTTTTTGTGAATGCCGTATTGGTTATCGCTAATTAATCTGTTGATCTCAAGGTACTTGAGTAGCTGTTGCTGATTGACTACAAATACCGTTAGTTCGTTGGCGCAGTGTTTTAACACGAGGGCGGGTATTCCGTCCGGTCCTGACGTCTGTTGTGTATCTAGTTCTTCGACGATTTTACGAAAATCACGGTGATGAAACTTAACTTCTGCCATGGTATTGTTGATGTTGGATAGGGTAGGCAGAGCCTTACCATGGGGGACGTTTAAGGAAGAGTGCGATGAAATCATTTTGGCGAGCATGGTTGCGTCTTCCTTGGCCGCAGTCGCCGTGATGCCGCGTTCATCTATCAAAGGTGAGAGGCGTTTTTGTAAAGTTATTACTTATTGCCTTTGCTAATTTTGCTGCCAGTACTTATAGGCATACTGTTTCCTACCTACAGCCCTTTCGCATCTTCGGTCGAACCAGGGCTTCCTTTTTGACGGTAACTTGATGGAATTTGAGATGAATGCCACCATTTCTGAGGAGATTACTTGCGTAATCTCTTTGAAGCAGACTGACAGGTCATCAGTGCCAAAGCAGACGTTGTCGAGCCAAGGGAAATCTAGGTAGTACTCTCTTAGATCGTTCCAGTTTGCGCAATTGTAATGCCATTTTTTTCAAGGCAATGACGGATCTTACTGTAGGAGTGGCACTTCGCAAACCATTGTAATAAGTTTGTTGTCGGAGGTAACTAATGGCGAACCAACTGTAATTGTGTACTGGTCAGGATTTGTGGTTAGCAAAAGATCCAGGAGGGCGGCAAAATCACCTCACTCTGAGATCCGAGTTGGTTCGTCTACAAGTTAAGTAAGTCCGCAGCTGATGGCATTGCTTCAGCTTCTCTTTGACGATTTTCTTGTGATCTTTGAACCAGTTGGTATTGTGAGCATTGAAATCAATCAGAACGATTAATTGGGGTGATCAACGTGTATTGAATCAAATGTGGTAGCTAGTGTTGTGAAAAAGCTTTTGTAGGCTGTATCGCTCGGAGGGCGATAGAGACAACATAATGTACTTGGTTAATCCCTTGGCTCAAGGCCACATGACGTCAAGGGTGTTCGGTTCGAGTGTTTCCTCACGATGGCACGAAAAGCCGCTTCGGACAAAAAGGCATATTCCGAGCTTAGGTCTAAATAGGGAGTGTAAGTTGTAACCAGGATAGAGGTAGCTTACTGTTGTTGTTGTAGAACATGCAAACATGTAGGGGCATATTTGTTCTAGCCCTAAATATACGATAATATACCTACATTTTCGCGAATATAGTCTTTATATAGTATCACAGAGTCATGTGATATGATGTGTAGTTCGAGAAATAGCGCCTTAAACACTACCATCACATTTTCCAACGCACTAGTCATTTGCTCGACTGCCAGAGCTTACACAGGATGCTAATCATCTCCTCTCACTTCAAATATAAACTTTCAAAGCACAGATAGATGTCAACACTATTATCTAGGGAGAAATCCATAAATAAAAAGAAAAATTATATGAACATCTTTCAAACAACCTTCAACTAATTTAAATATTGTTGACGTGTTTCAATAATTTTTTTAGCAATCTTATTTTCTAAGAAATTAAGAGTGGGAAGTTTCCAAATATAAATCTTGTACAAAAAAACAGTTTTAAGACCTTTTATAAAGGCTCCGAATAATTTGGCTCAGAGACAAATCAAGTATAAAATAATTTTTAATTCGCATGGTTGAATTTCATTTAATGTTTAAATTGCATTAAGAAAGATATCGCAAGGTTGAATTAGAAATAACAAGTAAGCAAGTCTTAAAAGCCCGTCGTGCATAATCTTGTTAAATAAAAACAGGATTCTAAGAGGGTGTTTATCCTGAAAAAATTTAGAAAGCATTCTCAAAAGCCCAGTAATTGGCGAAATTTGAAGCGTTCGGCCTTCTTTATTAGCCCCAAGATGAACAAAAAATATATATACATTTTGTCGCATTGAGAAATCTGAAATAAAATCTGTTTAAAGGAAAAATGAGAGGAGTTCAAAGGAAATAATTTTCAAATTAGAAAATAGACTGAAGTTTATATTTACTTGATTTGATGTGACTATGTTAGAAAAATTATGAGTATTGTCGAAAGAAGGTGCTTTTTCGTTTAAAATAATTGCTTCGCGACATACCCAGTTTTATGATTGGATAAATTCATAGATTAATCAAAAATATTCAGTGATTGTTTTTTCGACTTCACATTGCAACAGTTCAGGAAATATGCGTTATCTTCGGTAAATTAAAGATTTTACTAGGTCTAAAAATAAAAGCGTTAGAGGTGCTCCAAAATATAAAGAAAAAACCTGTACATATAAAGTATCTTAATTCACTGAAGGTTGCAATAACCTTCTACCTGAGCTGCATACCAATTTTCTTGTTCATTTAACAATAGCCTAAAGTTTTATATGACATTTTATTGTTGTCATATTTTAACGTTGCTCCAAATTAAATATCAATATCTTAATTTTGTTCTATATTTCATCAATATTGTTACGTATACCAAAGAGTGTAGGTCTTGAGATTGACGGTGTACTTTAAATTGTTTACAGGACGGCTCGCTTCACTTTGTATAAAACACATTTACCGTTACCATAAGCATTTTACCGTCACGACATATATAACGTGACACACGCCTTGGATGGCGTGCAGGTTGTGTAGCTCAGATTCCGGATCGATCTACGACAGGTGAGAAGAGATGATAAAGAAGGCACTTCAGTTAGAAACAATAATAATGTCTATAAATTTACACTGTACCCAATTACTAAGGTACGCAAGTTTTTTTGATCAAAATATATTTTTAATTTGTTTACAGGTCTTTGATCACTATTTTATAATACAGTTTTTGTTAGAGTTGTGCTGTATTTTATTTACGGTTAGCTGCGACTTAATTCTACTCAGAGTTTACACCGCACACTAACTACTCGACAGATTCTACTTTGACATTATCGTTCTTAGAACATTGACAAATTTATCGTAGATTCGACTTTTACTGCTGTAAGTGGGTAACCCTAAGTCCAGGCACATGTGTGCTGCAAAACTCTGGTTTAGGTAGGAATAAGAATCTTCTGGTCTCTTGCAGATTTTCAACACGTGGATCATAATCCAAGTGTCATCCAAAATCCTCACACTGCTATAAGCTTCTATATCTTTGTAAAACTTTATGATTCTTGATTGAAGATAGTTTCCCAGGGTAATCCAGTCTAAGTCCCTATAGAGGAGTACGAATGTACTATCGGGCGTCTGTAACTCCCCTCAAGGCGGCGTTCTCCATTGAAAATAGTTTTTTGAGATGAGATATAGCAACGTTGTCCCAAATGGGCGAGACATTTGCTATTTAAGATCTAATAACTGCCTCTAAAATGTTAATTAAAAGAAGAGTAAAGGCTGTGTGCACATACGAAACATAGTAATGAAACAATCTTTGTATATCATGCAAATTTTAATCCAAATGCACTTCTATAAAGAGCGTAACAGAGCGCTTTCGGCCGTCGCCATCATCAGTGTTACTTGAAAGTAAGTAAAAGAACCCCTTGTCAGTGGAGTCAAAGAATGTTGTTGAGTTGAGACAATAGTTATTTTTGGTAAAAAATTTTATGAGATGAATACTGTTGCGCTCAGTTATAAATTTGTTGAGATTAAAAAAAAATATGTTACAAAAAAGGGGATGTTAGCTAAAGTTATTAATTAAGAATAATGATTTTTGTGTCATTTTTGTGAGTAAAATGAAAATGGTGTACTTCTTTTACTTACTTGTCAGTAGACAAAGGACATATCCATGGATCAAACACACAACAAAAATCGGCAAAGGTCACAATTAAATATCACACATTGTACGTCACATTTTGAGAAATGGTTCACATAATTAAGATTAAAATAGAGCAAATTAAAAACAAAAGCATGGTACCAAGACCCACGCTTTTGGATGACACATCGAATGTGTTGACTGTCGCTGTTGACAGTCTTGACAGGCACACTGATGACACTTATACGTCGAAAAACGGCGGTAATTTTGAATTTTAAAGTTTTAAAAAACAAGTATTAAGTTGAGAGATAAAATTAAATAAAGTTACTGCAGTGGTCTAAAGTTAACTTAAAGTACAAAAGGAGTTGCTACTATACCAGATGATACTACACAAATGCCATAATATGTATTAAATGGCTAATTTGCAAGTGAATACTTGAAATTTCGGTTGAATGTTTAAGTGGTGGCTTGAGAGTTGGTTTGGAAGGAAGAAAATGCTTGATCAAGTGAAAATAGAGGACTAACTTAGAGATGACGCTAGCCTAAGCTAACTCAACTCGACGTATAGAACAGAAAAGAAAGGATATGACAATAACCTGAGTTAACTCAACTCCTAGAGGACTAACTTAAGAAGTGATGAATTTAGCTTAAGCTAAATCAACTTGAAAGATAGAGAAAGAAGAGGAAGAAAGATGAAAAATAAAAATAAAATAAAGTTAAATTACATTACAGTAGTAAAAATAGGAGAAATAATTTGAAATAGAAAATGCTTGATCTAGCGGCCCTCCCAACCTCCAAGTGTATGGGCGAAAAGTTAATTCAGTCGAGAAGCCTTCTGTGTAATGGAAAGATTGACCTGAGTATTGAGGCAATGGTTTTTTGTACGCAGCTCGTTGTGGATCTCGATGTCCTCCATGAAATCCAGCCTATTGAAATTTTTTGATGAAATATTATGCAAGATCTTTGAATCGGAATGAGGACTGAAGTTGTGGTTATGATTTCGCAAATGTTCTCCGAAAGCAGAATTGTTTCTGTTCAAATGTTCGTTGATACGGACTTTCAATGGTCTACATGTCCTTCCTATGTAGGTGTACTCACAAGAGTTGCACGACAACTTATAAATACCACTTTTTGAGAGAATATCTATTTTATCGTTAGTGTTATTTAAAAAGGTTTGTAATTGATTTCTGTTTTTAAAGGAAATATGAGAATTACTGACAAATTGGGGAATTGGTTTGGAAATAATACGGTTCGTTTCTAAGTCAAAAAAAAGATGGAGAAGTATTTTTCCGTGAATTGTCTATTAAGCTGTGAGAAAGTTCTTTTCGTAGTTTTTTTGATTTTTGTTTTGTTGATTAAAGTGTCAACAAGACTAGGATCAGAATGGTTGTTGAACGCGATTTGTCTAATTATATTTACTTCTTTGTTGTATTCGACAGAAGACATAGGTATATTAAGTAACCTATTGATATAGCAATGGAAAGCTGCCATCTTGTGTTGCCACGGGTGGTGAGACAAGTAAGATATAGTATGGTCCGTTTGAGTAGGTTTCCTATAGATCGAAAACTCAAGACTGTCCATCGCTCTATGTACAGTGATGTCCAAAAAATTAAGTTTGTTATTATTTTCAAGTTCGGTTGTAAAATTGATGTTCGGATGGATGATATTTAGCTTGTCTAGAAGAGCGCCGGCTCCCTGAGCATCGCAATCAAGAAAGCAAAGACAATCATCCACATAACGGAACCAATGTAGGATCTCTCGATTTATGGAAGTGACTATATGACTGTTTTCCAGATTGTTCATAAAAACATCTGCTAAAAAACGAGAAAGACAGCTCAGGTTGTTTATAATATTTGCTACTGAATTGAAAAAAGTTTTGAGACAAACAAAGGTTTATAAGCGACAATAAATTAATTTTTTGATCGTTAACATTAAATGCAGTAAGAAGATCACCGACAAGTTCTACTGCCTCTGTTTTTGGTACTGTAGTAAATAGGTTAGATACATCGAAAGAAACCATAATGTGATTGTGCGGAAGTTGTAAATTCTTTAGTTTATTGATTAAAAAAATGGAATTACTTACCGAATATGTAGGAGTAAACTTAGTGATATTCTTAATCAAGTTATATGTAAATTGAGCTAGTCCCTATTGGACTCCTATCGTCCATGTTCGAATGTGTTCTGTAACACTGTTAATGACGTAAGTAAATTTACTTTGGATGGTTTAAATGTAATACATGTTAACATTAGAGGGATTAAAACTAATCTCGACAGTTTCATATTATTATTATGTTCATTAGAGGTAGTGTACGATGTAATAATCATGTCTGAAACTCACATGGTAGAAAATTGCGCGGACTTTAATATTGAGTCATACTCCATTTTCCATAATGAAAGTTCTGTGAACTGGTGCGATGGCACCATTATTTATGTAAAAACTGACTTAGTACTGCAGCATAGAGTAATAAACATACAAAACTATAAATTTTTGCGATAGAGCTAACCAAAAATAATATAAAAATAGGGCTAATAGGACATTATAGGCTGCCCAGTGTAGATGAAAAAATATATTCTGATATAATTTTGGACCTACTCACGCAGGAACACTTTTCCCCTTGCTCCATAGAGATTTTCTCGGGGGATACTAACATTAATTTATTGGATAAAAAGGAATACGTGTCAAATTATCTTAATTGCTTATCAGGTTTGGGATACTTTCCATATATTACTATACCCACGAGAAAAGATTCGTGCTTAGATCATTTTTTTGTTAAAGCATCGAAAAAGTGTGATGCGGCTGTTATCAACAGTGACATTACGGATCATTTTCCAATAATACTGAGTATAGAGTTGAGCGTTGGCGAGTCTGGGCAGGTTAATAAGTTCCGTCAAAGAACAAATTTTGATACGTTGCATAATTTCCTAAATAATGAATCGTGGCAAAGCATTCTGACTGAAAGCCAACCTGATACTATAGCTGAAACTTTAACAGAAAAAATAAAATTTTACTTAGATAAGAGCACTAAACTAACACTAATACCTACTCAGTATAGATGCTTAAAACCTTGGATCACTACAAGCCTTGTTAAATGTATTCGGCATAGAAACTACCTTAAAAAAGTTGAGGTAAGATCTAATAATTGTCCAAGAGCTGTTAAAACATATACTGAATACAGGGATTGCTTGTCAAAAATTATAAAAAAAAACAAAATATTCTTACTACAAAAATAAAATAACTCAAAGCTTAGATGATCCAAAAAAAATGTGGGAAAGTATTCGGGAGGCTTCTAATGACTACCAAGAAAAAACTAGTATTAAACTTATAAAAAAAGAAAACGGACAAATAACCTCTGACTTGCAAGAGATAGCCAATGAAAGGAATGCCTTCTTTGGCTCCGTTGGAAAAAAACTTGCTTCTAAAATAGTGCCAGTATCGCAAACGTACGGAAATCTATCGGATAAATCTCTGTTTCTTAGACCTGTTAACGAGAAGGAACTTATTGATATAATTGGCTCGTTAAAAAATACCACCTCATGCGGAGAGGACGGTATCTCCTCCAGAGTTATAAAAGAGAATCACAAAAGTCTTATGAGACCATTATTGCACTTAATCAATACCATTTTCTGCTCCGGGTATTATCATAAAATTTTTGAATATTCTATTGTCATTCCAATCCACAAAGGTGGGGATAAAACCGACATAAACAACTTCAGGCCTATAGCTTTGTGCAGTGTCCTTAACAAGATAGTTGAAAAGTGCATGAGATCTTATCTCCGTATCAGTTTGGGTTTAAGCCGGGCGTTAGTACCGATAATGCGCTTTATGAGGTCAACCAATTTATTACACATAGTATGAATGAGGGTCTTAAACCAGTAGCAGTTTTTTTGGACTTAAAAAAGGCTTTCGATGTGGTTGCTCACACTATTCTACTCAAACGTCTTGAAAGCATTGGAATTCGTGGTGTAGTACATAGATTATTTGGATCCTACTTAGAGAATAGATACCAGAGAGTGAAAATAAGCGATACTTATAGTGAAATCCAAAAAGTGGAGGTTGGCGTACCTCAAGGTACAGTGTTGGGCCCGATCCTGTTTTCGGTGTATGTAAACAGCCTCTTACACTTAAAAGTCAGTGGCAAAATTGTATGCTTTGCAAATGATACTGCCCTATTAATCGCTGGTAATTCATGGCTTGATGCGTACACGAAGACTGAGTTGGACTTACACAAAATAAAGTGCTGGTTAGACTCAAATCAACTAACTTTAAATATTGATAAGACAAAATTTGTATCATTCTCTATGACTAAACGGGGCATGTCATACAAAGATTGCATTACCTTACATAACTCTTCATGTAGTGTCTCAGTAGACTGTAATTGTCAATTTAAAATAGGATCCTGTGACAATATAAAGTATTTGGGTGTGTACTTTGATAGATTCTTGAAATGGGATGCACATGTTGACTACATTAGCAAAAAAATTAGAAAATTAGTCTACAAATTCTCTCAACTAAGACACGTTCTAACTTTCAAATTGACAAGGATGGTGTATTCTTCATTGGCTGAATCAATCCTAAACTATGGTATATTGTGCTGGGGGTCAGCATGTGAATCCTTTCTATTGCCATTAAAAATAGCTCAAAAATATATATTAAAGGTTCTGTTATTTAAGCCTAAAATGTATTCTACTGAACTGCTTTTTTCTCAAACTGAGTTTCTAAACCTAAGACAACTGTACTGCGTTAGAATTATTCAATTTTCTTTAAAGTATAGGATTTTTTAGTGTGTGGTTGACCATTCGATGCGGACCAGGGCCGTAACCGAATCGAGATTCTGTACGTCTTTGCAGGGTTTCTCTTCTACTCAGAGAAATATTTCTTTTACGGGACCCAGATTGTTAAATCTGCTACCGGTCTCCATAAGAAATAAGCATTATATTACAAAATAAAAATAAAATTAGACACTGGGTAAAAACAAACTATATATCTATTACTAAAAAAATAACCTGGTTCTCTGCGTAGATGAGTGTCTATTATACCTGTATCGATACTTGTATAATTATCTGTGTGAATGCATAGCCATATCCTGTTGTGCATTTATTTACTTACTATTATTAATATTTTTTTAATTTATTTAATTTAATTTTAATTTTAATTTTGATTGAGAATTGTATTGGTGCATAGTTAGAAGTTAGAAGGTCTGAATGTTAGCCGAGGATACACACAAATTTTAAAATTCATCGTGTCCTTGACTAACATTTCCATTGTTAATGTAAATGTAACTGTACCTTGTTTAAATAAATCTTTGAATCTTTGAATAAACCGGTCTGTTTTGATCCTAGTCTTGTTGACACTTTAATCAACAAAACAAAACTTAAAAACTAAGAATAGAACTTTCTCACAGCTTAATAGCCAATTCACAGAAAACATACTTCTCCATCCCTTTTTTTAAATTAGAAACGACCGTAAGATTTCCAAACCAATTAACCAATTTGTCAGTAATTCTCATATTTTCTTTAAAACAGAAATCGATTACAAACCTTTTTAAATAACACTAAAGATAAAATAGATATTCTCTCAAAAAGTGGTCGTACCTACATAGGAAGGACATGTAGACCATTGAAAGTCCGTATCAACGAATATTTGAACAGAAGCAATTCTGCTTTCGGAGAACATTTGCGAAATCATAACCACAACTTCAGTCCTCATTCCGATTCAAAGATCTTGCATAACATTTCATCAAAAAACTTCAATAGGCTGGATTTTATGGAGGACATCGAGATCCACAACGAGCTCCGTACAAACAACCATTGCCTCAACACTCAGGTCAATCTTAACAGATCTTACATTCCATTACACAGAAGGCTTCTCGACTGAATTAACTTTTCGCCCATACACTTGGAGGTTGGGAGGGCCGTTTGATCAAGCATTTTCTATTTCAAATAATTTCTCCTATTTTTACTACAGTAATGTAATTTAATTTAATTTTATTTAATATTTATTTTTCATCTTTCTACCTCTTCTTTCTCTATCTTTCAAGTTGATTTAGCTTAGGCCAAATTCATCCCTTCTTAAGTTAGTCCTCTAGGAGTTGAGTTAACTCAGGTTATTGTCATCTCTTTTCTTCTCTGTTCTATCCGTCGGTTGAGTTAGCTTAGGCTAGCCTCATCTCTAAGGTAGTCCCCTATTTTCACTTGATCAAGCATTTTCTTCCTTCCAAACCAACTTTCAAGCCACCACTTAAACATTCAACCGAATTTTCAAGTATTCACTTGCAAATTAGCCATTTAATACATATTATGACATTTGGTTAGTATCATCTGGCATAGTAGCAACTCCTTTTGTACTTTAGGTTAACTTTAGACCACTGCAGTAACTTCATTTAATTTTATCTCTCCACTTAATACTTGTTTTTTAAAACTCTTAAAATTCAAAATTACCGCCGTTTTTGGGTGTATAAGCGTCATCAGTCTGCCTGTCAAGACTGTCAATAGCGACAGTCGACACATTCGATGTGTCATCCAAAAGCGTCGGTCTTGGTACCATGCTTTTGTTTTTAATTTGCTCTATTTTAATCTAAATTATGTGAACCATTTCTCAAATTGTGACGTACAATGTGGGATATTTAATTGTGACCATTGTCGATTTTTGTTGTGTGTTTTATCCATGAATATGTCCTTTGTCTACTGACAAGTAAGTAAAAGAAGTCCACCATTTATCCTCTTTACGCACAAAAATTACACAAAAATCATTATTCTAAATTAATCCCAACAAATTTATAACTGAGCCCAACAGTATTCATCTCATAAATTTTGTTACCAAAAACAACTATTGTCTCAACTCAACAACATTCTCTGACTCTCCACTGACAAGGGGTTTTTTACTTACCGTCAGGTAACACTGATGATGGCTACGGCCGAAAGCGCTCTGTTAGGCTCTTTATAGAAGTCCCTTTGGATTAAATTTTGCATGATATACAAAGACTGCTTCATTATTATGTTTCATACATGCACACAGCCTTTATTCTTCATTTAATTTCAACTGCAATATGGCAGACTTGGCTGAAGGACACAGACGACTTTCCGTGAGGAGGG
>JAEQML010073584.1:0-14878 GCA_016904865.1 Pissodes strobi | reverse complement strand
AATTCTGTTCTGGATAAAAATTAGCTCGAGAACGAAAACTTAATTTGGCAGTTCTAAAGTATTATTAGTAGGTGGAATATACAGGCAGGACCTAAATATAAAAGGTCTGCAAACATAGCACCCCAAAGCAGGTTTTTTGTCGAATTCATGGGTTCCTTGCTATTTTTATTGATAGTTCTCTTGAAGAGACCCAGAAAAACAGGCGAAGTTCACAGTCATAAACTTAAATTCGAGACGTTTCAACATTGACAGTATGTATTTAAAACAAACATTTCTGAAACCGGACATAGTAAGTATTAGTAAGGCACAAAACACATAAATCTTAAAATTTCATATGAGGAAGACTTTTTGACCAAATTAAGTTGAAATTTTGTAAATTGCAGATTTTGTATTGTCAGCTTAAGCTACGACCACAAATTTAATTTGTGCTACGAGCAATAGAAACAAACTTTATGGGGTTGAGCTTCTTTGCCTTATTTTAAACCAATTAATTACCCTGCTTGAAAAATATTTATTTCAAATACTTTTTATGTGGTAAAATCACATTTTTATATTTTTCGCAGTCGTCTCTGGTCGTACATTCACTTTGGTCAATATTTACCACAATAGTTATTTGTGTATTTAGAGCGCAAAGTAACGGATTGCCGCTTGAGAAAGAATGTTACTGCGCGACGCGTAGCGGAGCGCAGTAATCTTTCGAAAACGGCAATCTTACTTTGCGCTCGAAAAACACACAGAACTTTTTCTACAGCTCCTTTTTTTTTTTAAATTAAATGCACATTTGTCTCTATACTTATTCTGAAATTTGCAAATGGCTGTCAGTTTTGACATATGCATATTCGGGCTTCGGGCATATTTAGAACAGGAGTGCCAGCAACAAACTGTAATAAACGCACGACTGTCATTTATTTATCTTCGGTTTCTATGACCATTCATAGCACACTCGACGGAAAAAGTGAGATTTTTCTTTTCCATGTTCGCGCTAGAGCGCAAAATAAGGATCCACGGCATTCGTCGATTTTGCGATTTCATTTGAATTTAGTAATTAGTTATTTTGCGCGCGGCTGTAGAAAAATAACATTTTCTGAGAAATCAATATTAAACAAATTTTCCATTTATATTTCACGTTATATAAAAAATAGAATCCTAAAATTGCGATTTGTTTTTTAGGTAGATGGACCTGGCTAGTTAAATAATTAGCCATTTGCCCAATAAAAAGGGATTTATTGAAATTTTGGAGTGGAGTATATACAAAATGAAGAATATTTGATTAAGTCACCAGTTCATTCCAACCAGAACAAATAATAGGAATCGATAATCTTTGGTGACCTCAACTATTTCTAATAGATATTCAAGTAAACATTGGAATTCTTGACTAACGCAAAACCGAATAACATAATACAGTATTTTATTAAAATTAAGTAGTACTTGTTTATTGCTTAATTATCTTTATCCTATTAATATTTGAATGGCCCCTAATAAAGCTGAAATAAAAACCTGTGTCCATCAGTTTATAGAAATATTTGTAGCTTAAATTCAACGAAATAATAAATTTCAAATAACAACAATATTACTATTATTTACTATTCGCTGACATTCTGCAGTAGTTATTGATCAATATACGTTCTCAATGTGTCATAATTTCCAGTCCATTTATTTCCTTTGATGTCCTATGGACTCTTATGGATATTAAGAGCAGCATCTCGCAGAATACCCATCAAACAGTTTTTGGTACCAATGACAGACACAGGTTACCACTAGAAGACTTTACAGTCGAAAACAATAGGTACGTATTCCAAAGAGCAGAGGACCATGCGATGAAGAACTGAGGTAAATAGTAGATTATAATCCAGACGAACCAGGAAGACGCAGATGGGCTAAACACATGAGACCTAGGAGTCTAATTGTGTGATCGCGCAAGAGACGACCAGTGCCAAGCAGCACAGAGCAGAAGTGGATCCTGCTTCCTACATCTTAACCAAGACGACGCGACACAACAAACTACGCGAGGCGTGATCTTAGTAATCACAGCGAGGCAATCGCAATAGGAAGACCAGGACTTATTAAGAACCAATCCCGCAAGTCCTCCCTCCGGCCTGCAGTTAGAGGCCTCCAGGGGGTTAACGCACAGGTCGGAACACTGCTGAGTTTTTAGTGGGTATGCCAGTGGTGAGTCCCACACTCCAAGGGGGTGTGCGTAAAAAAACAGTTTCTCAGAACACAAACAAAAAAACAGGTACAAATATTCACCAGCTAGCAGTTGTAAGGGAACAGTTTGATTTCCTATTTAGTTAAGTTGGAGATCAAGATAAAGCTTGGGATTTAAAAATGTGTTGCAATACTTGCTTTAGAACCGTAACCCATCATAATTCAAGCAAACCTGTACCTGAGTTTCCAGAAAAATACCAAATAGACTTTGGATCGGATAAACTAGACGATTTTACACAAAAAGCCGGCACAAGTTTTCAGGAGAAAGATTACGGATGAACGGTTATTTCTACGTGTCGGAAAAGGGAGACTAAGATGGTAGTATTTTTTGCAATGTAAAATGACTTGGTTTACTGTCACGATATTCCAGGTTCAATGAGCAAACTTGGCCTTTCTATAAACTTACAGGGTCGAAACTAAAGGCAACGTTATTGTCTAATGGAAATCAACAACCATCCCTTCTTGTGGGTCATCCTGTAAATATGAAAGGAACAAACCATAACGTATTAAGTACCCAGATCATAAATGGGATATCTGGGCTGATTTAAAAGTTATTGCGCTACTTAAAAAGTCGAAGAATGGCTATATCAAATATTGTTGTTTTTTCTTTATACCAATGGTACAGCAGAGCCAGTAACCAATATTATGTAATTGAAGTATGACCGAAACGTAAAAATATTGTGCCAGGTGAACAGCAGAAAATCTATTTACCACCTCTGCACATAAAACTAGGGCTTATTGTTACGGGTGGAAATTCTCCTTTTTATGTCATTTTAGGAATGAATACCGTTTGGTTAATCATTTCTATTGTCTTTTTCTCGATAAGTTCGAACCTGTCTAGTATTCTGACAGCAGTATTCGAAGTGACATTTAAGAATTTTAATTGAATGACAGTCGATAGTTTTTGACGTGATTACAGATTTTTTTCTGTTTATTGATCCAGTAGGATTAGGGAAAACAGAAGAAAAACGGTTGTTGTTGAATCGGTGAGGATTTTGTTTTGTGACTAGCCGAAGAAAATTCCTTGGGTGAAGAGGTAGCTCTCGAGTAGTGATCCATTTCGTAGATGAAATAGGCTGGAAGCCGTTTGAGACTCTCGAGAGAGGGTTAGTTTGTAAAGTAATTTCTAGCAACCGCCGTTATGGCAATAAGTCCATTTATCTTTTCAAGATACCCAGGAAGGTTTTGGTGAATCCCAGTTATGGGTAAGCTGTTTAAAGTTGTTTTGAATGTAGAATTTCAATTAGATTTTTGGGGCCGAGTTTTGGCATTTCTGTTCATTTTATTTTATGTTGCTGTCATGGATTAATTTTCGTTTTAGGGTTCTAGTAGCTAGATTCTAGTAGCTGGATTCAAGTAGCTGGATTCTAGTAGCGGGTTTCCAGTAGCAGGATTCTAGTTGCTGAGTTCTAATTGCGGATTCCCGGTAAGGTAGAAAGAACCACTTTTTACTTGGAACCTGACGAAATTGGGCTGTTAGATTTACAGAGAAGGATGATGGCCAATGTATGGACATAATTTTACAGGAGGTCTATTTTCAAGATAAGTTATACTTTTAATCCATTTTAACGTTTATCTGACAATATTGTGTGTATCGGTGTGGGTACTTTTAAATTTAAACAGAATTTAGTACTCAAACATTATCCTAAATCGCTTTAATATTTTCTATAGTATATAATAACAATCATCACAACTCACTAGAGTATATATATAACATCTTTTGTGAAGTGTAGCTACTCCGGCATAGTTCCATTAATTACTTCTTACGGGTACTAGATTTATGGATAATCTCTAGTGCATATTATAACCGAGGAAGTTTATTCATTCTGATTCTTTTTTATTGTTTTGGCATTGATATTAAAACGTAACATAGCAATTTGAGGGCTACGATTTCTGTTTTAAACTTGCAACTCGGGCTTTTGGAAAGACTATACTAACCGAGTTGAATTAACTTATATAGTTTATGTGATAAGTTCGGTAATTTTATCACCGTCTAGGTTGCAGGTTACAGCAGAGCGTTTCGGAGAAGTGATTTTTCTAAATTTTACCTGATACCTATTTCAAAATTTTAAATTAGAATGTCAGTTGGAGAGGTTGTCTATTTAGACAGTAGACTGGGTCATTTCGAAATTTCACTACGGGGTAGCTGGGTTCTTGCAACCCAGGGAATTCTCTTAAGGCTAGAGGAGCTTGCTCTTATTTTTACTCCAAAATAAAAGTATTGGCCTCACATACTTGGTATTATTTTGTGTGAATTTGAGAATCTAGATCTTGAGTGGTAACTGTGCAGGTAGCGTAGACTTCGACAAGTAATTATTTACTTAATTTGATATTTGGGTTTGAACTCTGATTCTTTTATTTCCAAGTGTTTTTTTAATGTGTCCGTATAAACGACAGGGCTTGCCAACAAAAGTAAACTTGGTGGCGCCCAACCCCGACTTGGACTTAATTCCATATCCAGGTACATCATTTTGGAACTTGATAGAGGGAAAAGATAAAGTTCGAACCACCCTGAGACGAGCTAGCCTAGTTGTTTGGTTGCAGACGGTGCTGGTTGAGCTATTACGAAGACTGGTGTTGACCGAATTTCAAGGTATACATCTAATTGTAGTTTATTTATTTGGCAATTCTTAATTTGATAGCAATATGTCGTTCAGCGCCATCTGCCGAATATTTTTATCTTTAAATTGAATAACAACGCGTCCAATTTCAAATCAGTTTTTAGCAGTAGTTCTATCTAGAATACAAGCAGTAAAGAGAGTTATACTTTGGGATTAATATAACATGATGAGAAACTTTGTTAAAAAACCATTAATAGAGAAGAAAATGATTTTCGCTATTGGAAGCGAAATTCTCCCGTATAAACCAGGTCAATACGAGAACTTTTTAGCTCTCCATTAGTCTGGTGGAGTCTGATAGACCCAGAGGTTTATTTAATGAAGTGCCATCTCTTAATAAGGCATGCCCTTCTCGCTCCGTGCAACTGTTCGACTTGTCTCCAACCTCCACCAATTGCAATTGATCAATTTTTGGTGTTCCAGACCAACGACCTCGTCAAGAATTCGTTGTTCCAGACCACAGCAGACTAAACACGCCATTTTTTTTTGTTAGTTTGGTAAGTAACTATTTTAATATAAATTATGTTTAAAAGATTCATTATTATTAGTTATTTATGTTTCCTTTTTTTACACTAAACAGTATTATTGTAAATTAAAATGCATTTCAAAAGGGGGAGATTTTGAACGAGGCAAGCAAGCATGGCCGTTAACTCCTCATGAAGAAGTCGGTTCAGATATTGATACAATCAGCTCAGGTTCGAAAGTAGAAGAGATGGAACAAGATAATGAAGGAGGTGAGATAAAAGATGATAAGAAAGAGAATGGTTGGTAGTCGGCAAAGGTAACTTAGAAGCAGAGCAAGACGTACCTGAAAGCGAAGAAGACAACCAAGAATTTCCTTTATATTTAGGATAGGACAAATCAAGCAAGTTGTTTAAAATGCCAACAATTAAGCGGCCCAATACGCGGACACGCGCAGAAAATATTATTCCTCACCTGCCGTACGTTCGAAGGCCATTCAAAGATGCTAAATTACCGCTGGATTGTTGGAAGTTGTTTGTTACAACCGATATGACGAACGCAATTACATTGCACTCGAATCAAAAAATTCAAGAAAAAGTTGCATCTTACCAATAACGCCTATATTGAGTCGGTTTTGATCTTACACCAACGAAAATAAATACAAAGTTAAACAAGCAAACCCTCAAGAATTCCACTCATTTTTGGCCTTCTGAATTTGGCAGGTTTTTATCGTTTCGCTTGGCAAAATCTAGATGATACAGACACAGATTACCCAATACAGAAGCAATTTTTTTTTAAAAAGGCCATGGCTCTTTACAGTTTTAGATTTTTACTAGCCTATTGTGGCCTGATTGTGGACAAATTAGTCTCTATTAGATACATTTTTGATCCAAATCCGTTTATTCTCTTAGAGAATAATTGACCATCGATGAAAGACTGTTTGTTAATGTAGGGGTGCAGCCAGAAGGTCCTTTTCGACAGAACACCAAAAGCGAACACATTCGTTTAGTTAACCCAATATCTAAAACTGGGCGCAACACAACTTTCGACAACTAAGTTACCACTTCCAATAGCTCTCAGCAACCTATGGTATAACTAGGAATATCCGCAAATGATCCCTTACCATTTTCTTTCCTATTCTTTACACTGCAGCCATAAATCGAGAATACAACAACAATGACTGCAAAATGACCAGACGTGAATCTTTTGGGGAAACTGTCCTTAGGCGAGGCAAGATAAACAAGGATGCCACGAACAAACGAAAAAAAGGCATCAGAACATTTCATCGATTATATCTTTTTTTTTATCTTTTGGTTTTCTCGTGTTTTATATTCTTCTTCTATTCTCTAAAAAAATCAGGTCAGCTCATATTTGAAATGAGCACATTAAAATATATGCAAAAGAGCCAAAAAAAAATCAGGTAGCGACAAAAAGTGTCAAAATGAAGAACACTACTATTTTAAAATAAGGACAGTATTTCGCGAAGAACTGTCCCGAAAATAAGTCATAAAATTATAGTACTAAGGGTAGGAATCCAGTATATCGCGGAGTGTGTACTCCAAACCAATTGTTAAGCACGCGCAATGAGTACTAAGGCTAAGGGCAGAATCCTGCGAAGTATTCTGCCCCGAAAACAATTAGCAAAATCATAAAACCAATAACAACCAGTGTTTAAATATCACTAGCTAAAGCATCCTAACCTAACAACTAAGAATCTAATAGACTACACTAGAACTATTATATTAGTTAACATCAGTTAAAACCCGCCTGTTTATTTTCAAATAGTCCCAACGCGCCCAAATCACAAATTTGCTGATGGTAAACATGACATCGAATAGCAGCTGAGGTCGTTTGTTTATAAAAATCTTTACGTATCAAATATTTTGACTCGGGCTTAACGCGAAGGTATTGTATTCCTTATCTTAACTGAACCCAAACAATAAATCGATTCATTAATCTAAATTTATGGCATCTTCCTGCGTATTGAAATATTAAAACTATAATATGTAATTATAAAAGTGAAATGAAAAAACTACTCACTTCTTTCAAGAAATTCGAAGAATTTAGAGGAAAAGCCACATTGAGCAAAAACTGACCAATGATGACCACCATACCAGTGTATTATTTCGACCACCATTCAACTAAAACATTACTTCTAGAAAACGGTTCATTGATATTGCTACTCACTTCTTTCAAGAAATTCAAAGAATTTAGAAGAAAAGCCACATTGAGCAAAAACTGACCAATGATGATCATCATATCAGTGTAATATTTCGACCCTACCATTCAACCCATCAACCAAAACATTACTTCTAGAAAACGGTTCACTGATATTGCTATCCTTGCTTTGACCGAAGCTTGAACACAAGTACCTGTCTAATTGATTAAGAAGTCAGGGTGCCATCTTAACGAGGATGAATATGATGAAGATTTTAGTGCCTCTAAAAATACCGAGTTACTGAGCGAGGGAGAACTTGATTTGGTGGGTTTGGTAAATAGAATTAATCGTGACAGTGATCCTATTCAAACACCAGAAGTAAATTTTACATCTCAGCCATTTACAGCGAAGATTTTGAACCTTTACCTTTCTTATCACTTGATCACTTGTTTGGGAATGAGGTGTTTGGTTATTGGTCAAACTCAAATTGGCTTAAAGTATTTTTATAATGTTGTTGAGAGTAATTCATGGGATTTTTTGGATGATTTGAATATCATTATTGAGGTTAAATTTCAGTCTTTGATGGACATGCTGGGAGGTAAATAGGGTCAGTGTGGGTAATTGGAAACAGGGGTAAATGAAAACACCATCAGTAACTATTTTGAAACACGTTTGGCAACGAATACGAATAGGCGCCATATTGTTGGCGGCTTTATAACCCCTTTGATTTGTTGTGAGTGGCCTGCTGATTTTTTAGACTTTATTTTCGACTGTGTGTTTGTGCTACGATTAATAAAATAATTAATTTCGTCCATATCGTTTGTGTAAGTATTCTGCCCATTTGGTGTGGGACTATTTATAAGTTGTTTATATATGCGTAAATATTATTATTTTAACCTCTAACGTCTTTCACCGGTGTTTCCAAATATTGCTTGTTAATTCTGGGGTATTTGGGCACACGTGTATGGGGTAAATGAGTTCGGCATGGGGTAATTGAGTACAGCGTTTGTTTTGTTTTCCAGAAATTTCAAGTATGCCTCGAAAATAGATAAAAAAAGGGATTCACCACCGTACTCTAAAGAAGATTTAGCTAATGCTGTAGCTGATGTGAAGGAAAAGAAAAAAAGTTATAGAGACGCTAGTAAATTTTATCGCATTCCTGTATCTGTAATATACAATAGGATCGGCGGAAGGAAAATACCTGTTGAAAAAATGGGGGCAGGTGTTTCAAAAACACTAAGCATCAAAGAAGAAAATCATATAGTTACTTGTCTAAAAATAAGAGCACAGAGTGGTTATCCTTGCAACAAAACAGAACTGTTAGAGTTAATCGGTGAATATGTTAAATTAAAAAACTTGAAGACAAGATTTAAAGAAGGAACACCGGGAGAGGAATGGTATAGAGGATTTATGTCGCGACATCCTTCACTTTCACTCAAGAAGCCCGAGCATCTGCAGAAGCTAAGAAAGGCCGCCCGAACACCAGAAATAATTTACGACTTTTATGCTAAATTAAAGAAGATTGTTGAAGAAAATGGGCTGGATCAAGTGAATATGTCATCATTCGTTTTCAATGCCGATGAAACGGGATTTAATAGTGACCCCTCACGTATAAGAGCGATAGGAACAAAGGGGAAAGCTCTGTATAGAGTGTCTGGGGGTTCGGGAAGAGAATCCCCAACCGTGCTAGCTTGCGTTTCGGCGGATGGACATTGTCTTCCTCCATCAATTGTCTTCAAGGGCGGAGCTGTTCAAGCAAGATGGGTATCTGATAAAGCCCTACCAGGGACTCTTTATGCTGCCAGCACGAACGGTTGGATGGAAGAACCGCAGTTCTACCAGTGGTTTACAAATGGATTTGTACCGCATGTTAAAAAAATTCGCAATGAACAAAATAAACCCAATCAAAAAGCCTTGCTAACTTTCGACGGGCACTGTAGCCATATAAGTGTCCGAATTATAGAAGAGGCAATAAATAATAACCTAGAGTTGATAAGATTTCCCAGTCATCTTACAGATCGACTACAGCCATTAGATAGATGCGTGTTTAAAACTGTAAAATACGTTTGGGGTCGGAAACTAGTAGCCTTTGGAAAGGAGCAAATGGGTAACAGTTCTGGCCGCTTGACGAAAAATAAGTTTGTTGAATATTTAGGGGAAACATGGAAAGAAGCTATGTTGTCAAAAAATATAATTTCCGGATTCCAAAGTACAGGTGTTTATCCAGTAAATGCCGCTAAATTTCCGGAACAAGAGTTTGACCCAGGGGAGCTGAAATTTTATAAAGAAAAGAAAAAATTGCACCTGCTCTCTGTGATCAGAGTGCTGGACCTAGTTCTAACAATACAAATACGAACAATTCCGAGAACAATTCGCTCATTACAGACTTGAGCTGCTCAGTTGGTATTCCGCCTAAAAGCCCAGTTAAGTCTATACAAATATCTGAACCCATTCCTTCTACTAGTAGGACTAGTTTGGCTTCTGCCACAAACTTAGAAGATGTTATCAGTCCTACAAAACAAGATCTAATGGAAATATTTAGAACATCTACTGATATGCCCGCAAAAAGAAATCTAGATACAGCGACATTATCTAATCTATGGAGAAGTGCTAACTACTGATGAAGTTCTAAACAGAATGAAGATAATTCAAGAACAGAGAAAAACAACTGGCAAAGGCAACAAAAAAAGAAAACAGAAAAGGAATGAAGAAACTGAGGCCAACAGCTCTAAGACAAAGAAACCAAGAAATGATAAAAAAATATTAAAAAAAAGGACTCATCTTCAGATGCAAGTGAAGCGGAAGTGTCTTATGCAGAAACAGACGACAGCCCTTGGGAAGAACAAGAAGACTGTCAAGACCTACAACCGGTGGACGTAAATACAAACTTAAAAGAAGGGAAATTTGCCATAGTTACATTTAAAGGTGGTAAGAGGATGACCACTTTGTATAAATACCTATGTGTAATCGTTTTAATATTGATTTAAACAACAGTATATTGGAAAAGCACCTATAAAACCTCTGTACTATTTATAATGCACTTTTGAACAACAATTAATTACATATAAATTTTTTTGTGTATAAAAACATATAAAATGCAAATGCGTTTCCAATTACCCACATTGACCCTACCTGCAGTCTTTCCCTGAAAGACAATATTATGTAAGATTTCACCATGCAAACAGAGTCATTTAATTCAACGATAATTTTAAGGGAATGAGAGCATTTGAATCTGCTATATGATGCGTGTATACAGTATAATAGACATAATGACTGACTAGCATATCAACAATAAAAAAAATCCTATAAAGCTGCAAAAAAAGCTAATCATACGGCAATAAAACTCATCTAGTAATCCCAGCAAATGTAGATGGCAAATTATTCATTCTGCAAGGGCAATCCAAAGGGGATAAGAAAAAACAACTGCCACATACCACCTGAAGAGTTTAATTGGTAGAGTTCACAATCTGATCAGAGACATGCCTCCACCTACCACAGATCCACTTTTATATTTTGACAATATTAACACAAATTTTCCAAACTTCAATTATCACAAAACATCATACATTAAAATGAGAGACACGATAAAATACCTAAAAAATTCGCCCTGTTCTGTGACCTCAGTAAGATTTTTGACTTTGCCGCACACTTCATTCTGTTGGATAAATTAAAGATCTATAATTTTAGAGAAAACGGTATAAAACTGATACGATCATCTTGCTGACAGTTACCACAGTCTGGGTGGGGGCGTGTCGTTTGCGGCATCGCTCTTGTACATTGGTGTGTCACAAGGATAAATGCTTGGCCCAATCATTTTCTTAATTTATATAAATTACCTAACTTTTAGCTGTGAAAATTCTACATTTGTGCTGTTTGGCTGATGACACGACTGTTGGCGATAGGGGTTCGCGAGACTACGGTCTCGGTCTCGGTCTTGTCTCGGTCTCGGTCTCGAAAACGAGACCGAGACCGAGACCGAGACTTGGAAATTAGAATCGAGACCGAGACCGAGACTTACCTATCGAGACCGAGACCAAGACCGAGACCAAGGTACCGAGACTCTCGGTCTCGGTCTCGGTCTCGAAAAATATTTTTATTTGTTGAATTTTCAAAACTTATTTTTCTGAAAAAATCAAATTTTTATGTATGTTATTGGCAATTTATGCCAACGGGGTCCAATCAACCAAAAAATTGAAAACTCGTGCAAATCCGGGTATAACGCTTGTTTATTTTAAATTGGGCTGTTTCTTTTTATGATTCTAGAAGAAAGGTTATACTATATTGTTATGTACATAATATGTAATTATGTAGATAACTTATTTTGAGCCATTTCCAAGCAATAAACAGCTATGAGTTTTCACATTTTTCGTAATATCTACAAGGTAATAAAACATCGCGTATCCATTAAAACAACTGGATATCTGCTTCTGGTACAACCGTGTCAGATTAGTATATTAAAAGATGGCCACCTTTGACCATATCCACTTATACAGTATATACCGTATACCTATACAGAGTGTCACAAAATTAGTGGACGAAGTATTAGCCCTGTAGTTATTGGTAAAAAATACCTTAATTTTTCTCTATAAACATATATCGGGAAACGCCCCCTACGGGAGCTAGGGCCTTTTAAAGGTGTGCCCCTAAAGATGTTTTTTTTTTAATTATTTCCAAAATTGTGTAAAATAGAGTTTTAAAATTTTGGAATTCCCCTAAGTACACCAAGTTTAATATTTAGAATTCGGAAATGGAATAAGAAAAATGCCTAACATTTTGGGAGTGAATAAAAAAATTAACGTCAACTTTTTTGTGGGCTATTTTCTTTTCAAATTTTGAAAATTTTATTTTTTTCTGGGTAAAAAAGCGCCTCTCTTTTCGTATCATTAGGACGCAGGGTTTTGAGAAAAGCGGAATATAAATGTATTCCGACTGCCAAAAACGGGTGTAAATTGAATGATATGGTTTTTCAAATTTTGAAAATCTGTCATATCTTTTTTCTGGAACAAGTGTTTCTACTATTTTATAATAATATGAAGTTTTGTAACGTCAAAAGGAATTTCTGGGGAATATCAAAAATTATAACCTTCATTTTACACCCGTTTTTGGCAGTCAGTATACTTTAAAATCCGTTTTTCTCAAAAACGCTGCGTCCTAGCGAAACAAATTAAGAGGCACTTTTATGCGAAAAAAAACTAAAATTTTCAAAATTTGAAGAAAAAATATATAAAAAGTTAGCCCAAAAAAAGTTAATTTTTAGATACATCCCCTAAAATGTTCGCACCTGACTAAAATTTTTTATTTTTAATTCCATTTTTAAATTCAGAATATTAAAGTTAGTAGAATCCCAAAATTTTAAAACTCTATTTTACACCGTTTCGGAAATAATTAAAGAAAACCATATTCAGGGGCCCATTTTTAAGAGGCTCTAGCTCCCTTCCCGATATATATTTATAAGAAAAATTTTAGTTATTTTTGACCGATAAATAAATACATGGTTGATGTTTCGTCCACTAATTTCGCGACACCCTGTATACCGTTAAATTTTAGTTTCAAAATAAATAAATGTTTCCATATAATACAGAATGTTTGAAAATGACATCACTTTGTATGGCTACGCTACAACTGATAAGAAATGTAAAAAATAAGAAGAAAAAGCGTTGACTTTGACAATAAAATTGACATAAATCGGTCCCTAGTTTTTATGTGCACATACTTAAAAATCCCTATCACATACCTACCTACATTAGAGGTAAGCATTTTTATATCAAAACAACAATTTAGAAACTAACATGAAATATATTAAAATATTATTAGGTACCTATTTAAGTTAACTATTATTATCCAAGCAACTGTTGCAAACAAAAAATGCAAAATTATTTAAGAAGTTTATCCCTAATATCACATCTACACCAAGAACTGATACACAAAAGACACTTATTAGATGTTTCATTAAACTTAACATTCCGAAGTAACGTTTGTGTTATTAACGAAATAAAACAGTAAATTATTTAATTACTTTTTATTTGCTCAAACCGAGACCGAGACCAAACCGAGACAAGACCGAGACCGAGACCAAGGTAGTCTCGGTCTCGGTCTCGAGCTTCGAGACCCGAGACCGAGACCGAGACTAAATTTTTTCTTCGAGACCAAGACCGAGACTTGCCAGGTCTCGGTCTCGGTCTCGGTCTCGCGAACCCCTAGTTGGCGACTGGGAGAAAAGAGCAGGATGCGGAAGGGAAGCTCTTGGAAGGATTTGAGGCCACAGATACCTGGTTCCTGTTAAATCGCCCGTTGCTCAACACAGAAAGAACTCAAAACAGGGTGTTCTTCCTGAGAGATATAAACGAGAAACCTATTGAATCCATCAAATTTCTTGATACCCACTTGGACTTCATGTTGGTTTGGGAGCCCCAGATTGAAGCTGTAAGTAAAACACTTAGGTTCGGTTATTACGAATAAATCTATAGTCCAACGGTTTAGGTAATCCAAATATGGTCTGGCAACTTTTTGTTGGGATTATCCAGATATTACTGCATCATTAAAATTATATTAAATGTATTTAGAATAAAGTTCGAAAATATGCATGATGGCACATTGAGTGGTGTGCGTAATCAACCAATTTATTGTTGATGAACATGGTTTAATGCCTATAACAAGTTAGTTTGGGTGATAAATAAAGTATGCGCCATTGATCAAAAGGCTAAATTTGGCCAAATATTCAAGAAATCCTTAGAGACTAAAATTGATTCCCTTAAACAATTCTCTAAGCGAAACTTTCTACGATTTGCTGGAGTTCTTGAGCAGGATGAAGAGGACATAGTCCATTTAATAGTCAACTTTCTTAATACCAAATTAAATATTTCGTGTTCTACTCGAGATATTGACAGTGCTTTTCGAATTGGAAATATGGACAATATTACAGCCAGGTCAGTACTAGAATGCCATAATTCACTGAAGGATGTCGCCCGAAAAAAAACAGAATTTCTGTGTGCTGGGTTAAAGGTCATGCACAGTGCGGATAAATTGGCTAGAAAGGCAGCCGGTTCAAACATTATGGGAGCCGGTCAGTCAAACCTACCTATCGCGACGTTGAGACATATGATAAAAAAGATCACCCATGAAGACTTTAGGGCAAGATGGAACAAAACAACTAACTGTCGACCGGTCAGGGATGAATCTGCAGCCTGTGTATGTCAAGGAAGAAACAGAAACTACGACTCATGGCGGGGATTCTGACTGGATACTGCCAGCTAAGGAAACATCTCTACACAATGAGATTATGCGAGACACCTCTATGCAGAGGCTGTGAACAGGAGGACGAAACAGTGGAGCATCTGCTCTGCGATTGCGACGCTGTTTCGGAACTAAGAGAATCCATTTTGGGAGAACGATGGCCAACCGTCGCCTTTTTTACAACACTAGGCTGGTACGA
>JAEQML010073583.1:0-14879 GCA_016904865.1 Pissodes strobi | reverse complement strand
CAAAACATAGGGTAAAGAAACCCAGTGTTATCAAAATATTAAACATACATTATAATGAAGCGTGCTTTTTGAAAAAATAAGGAAGGTCATGTAGGTGAACTTGACTCAGGCAATGTGCATATGCTGCAGAGTTGAAAATACCGAGTAAAAGTAAACAAAACATGACTAAAATTGATAGCTTGGTATTTAATTATGTGTAATTCCTGTATATCCGAAAAATCACTAATTCGTCAAAAAGATAATCCTATACCTATTATAAAAAATATATATAATATAAAAAGTTTTCACCTCCGCACACGAAGCCCAAGAAAATTAATGGAGGAAAAAATAAAATCTAATTCACGCAAAACTCATTTATAGAATAATAAGGTCTTTCTAGTAGGTAAGCCTTTCGTTTTTTCACGGATTTTAGCAAATGTAGGGATGGATTTAAGATGTAGCGGGAGTGTATTGTATAACTTCTTGGAATTTTAGTACGTTCTCCAGTCCTCGATATCACTTTATACACGTAGTCTCTCCTTGGGCTCGTTTTGCTCACTATATTTAAAGAAAAACATTCCCCCTGTTCCGTTTCTGTCCCAAACTAACCCAAACTAACCCACCCGCATCCCGTAACTCTCCAGGAAAGGCCCTCATTCATCTTCTAGTGCTCAAGGGTCCACGTCGCGCATCGCAGGAACCCGCCGTTCCGTAATTGTTTCTAGCACCAGTTCTAGTTCCCAAATTAAGTGTTTAGGTGAGTTTTGGATTACCATTCCTGAATGTCATGTAAGTAATTTTTCCTTTATTTCTATATTTCCTTAAAATGAGAAAATCCAAGAAGCGGACCCAATCCCACAGTAGGGACAAAATCCATAAAAATGACCTATATAAAAGACTGGCATATTTAGAAAGGGAATTTAAAAGATCGAGAAGGGAATCTTTGTCCAGAAGATCCCGCTCTACCTCTAGAGTGATTCGGTCTAGCTCTGAATCGAGTAATAATTCTCGTGCTTATCATACCTCCCCAAGTCGTTCCCCATCAAGAAATCGTAGCCCCTTCGCCATTGAGCGAACAACGAGAGGTTCGCCATTGCGCGGTAGTGCAGAGCGTGACTTGCATGTCATAGAGCCAGCCACTACAGCCAGGGCCATCGATGTAGATGACACATCTGACCAGCCATCATGTCATAGCCCGTCTGTACTTTTATTACACGACGATGACATCCAAATTCTTGGGGAAGATCCTTTATTTCCGGTCAAAGGATCTAATACCTTAAATCAGGTAATATGCTCTCGATGGGGACACCTTCTTACTCGTGGTTTGGCGGAGGAAGAGAAAAATCTATATATAATAAATATGATTTTCCCGAGAACTTCCCTTTACTTTACCCTCCTGACGTAACCCAGAAGTATTGTCAGCGTTGTCCCAAATTAACATAAAACGGGACTCATATTACTCGGACCTGCAAGAAAGCCTGGGTCGGGGCTTAACTGCCATGGGCGTCGCCCTTGGAAAAGGTCTTCCACCCCATATAAAGGGACAACTCCTAGGACCTCTTTGGGAATCCATCAAAATACTTATGGAGACTTTTTATAACATACAACGATAGGTACCTTTTTCTTTAAAAAAAGGGGGGTGGGAGACTCTTTCCAGCAAACACCCGACCTATCCCATCGTCGGAAAACCGGCAGAGGCCGTTTCGTCCAAGGAGGGAGACGAACCACAAAGCCTACAATCGCAATCCCTCCAAAGATTACCGTCGCAAAAACAAACAAAAGGAGATAGAGGTAACTTTACAAGCAGGTCGCTTAAAAATTTTTTTACCTGCCTGGAAACACGTAACTTCTAATGAAGTCGCCTTATCCTGGGTTAATGGCATAAATCTATTTTTTTCTTCTCAACTATATCAAACAAACCCACCACCTATTCGCAAGTTTACTCCTAATGAAGTTATTAAGTTAATTTCCTGAACGCAGAAATAACTAACCTAAAACCCCTGGGGCCATTAAAAAACGTCCTAACATAAATCCAGGGCAATTTTTAACACCATTCTTTCTAGCAGATAAACCGAACGGTAAAACACAATTCATATTAAACCTAAAAAATCTTAATGTGTTCATTAAACCATCCCATTTTAAAATGGAAGACTATAGAACTGTTTCTAGTATTTTGCAAGAAAATATGTTTATGTGCATAATTGACCTTAAAGATGCATAATGTTACCTTCTTCCTATCCATAATTTATACAGAAAATATTTACGTTTCAATTTTAATGACAGTATTTATGAATTTACTTGTTTACCGTTTGGTCTATCTTCGGCACCTTTTATTTCTACAAAATTAACAAAACCAATTATCGCTTTTCTGAGAAACAAAGGAATTCGCTGTGTAGCATATTTAGATGATTTCATAATATTAGGATCACAGCTAAGGAATGTTCCCAAAATACACAGACGGTGCGAAAGTTATTCATCGCTCTAGGTTTCGTCATAAATATCGATAAGAGCAACTTTAAGCTGCAAATGCAACAAAAATTCTTAGGTTTGATTTTCAACAGCTCCGATTTATCGATTAGCTTGCCAGCCGAGAAACGAAGTAAAATAAACAAACTGATCGACAGGTTTCTAAATAAGAAAGAGTTGCCACGCACTTTTCTTTCGAAAAGGAAACTCTTTTTTTTTTTAATTTTAAAAATGAATAAAAGTTAAAAATTAAATTAAATTAAGAGATGTTCAAAGCTTGTGGAGCTATGATGAGTTCCACCAAGAATTAGAATAAATCACCTACCGAATTCGACCCGGTCTCCTCTACTTGATGCACACTGGGCGGGACCAAAACGCAAAGTCCTGCAGCAAGCTGTTAGGCGAGCGGGCAATTGCCGCGGCTCCGACGTGTAGTTCGTTTGGGCGCCACCAACTTCGAAACGGACCGAAGTGGAAGTCCCCGCGATGTTCCCGGAACTTGCTACACAACCCCCGTCCTTGAAACTCCGCCGGTAAGACAAAAAAAAACTCAGCTGGAAAAAGGGAAAAAAAATCGATATACTCAACTACTGTCGAGCCAAATGAAACACCGCAAATAAAAACAAATTGTACACTTTATTTCATACACATACACAAAAAGTGATTGAATCCGCCAAGTAAAGACTACCAATTAATCAGGCTTAAATACAAACCCCCAAAGAGGGAGGGATTATAAAACTTTACAGGCCCCAACGGTGTGCACACGCGTCAGCTAAACTAGTATTGCGCTCTAAACTAAACACAAAAAAAAGAGCGCAGGAAAAATGTAATCGATTCACTGACACAGGAGGATGAAAAGTCAAATCCTAAGACTAAGAACTTATCTGTAACTGTTCTGTCCCAAGGATAAACCGGAAGCTCCGGACGGACTAGACCCGAACTATTGTAGGCTGGTGAAAGCACCAACTAGGTTCACCAGAGCGTAGAGGCTCCCCACATCTCGTCAAGGCTTCTGCCCCCTGAATGCGGCCCTTACTAAAAGGGCCCTCGAATCAATGACAACAAAACACACCACGTACAATGGCTGGGTTGACCAAGTGGAAGCAGCTAATAAAACTTCGAACAACGAACACTATACGTATTTCACTAGCAGGTTCCCAGAACCAAAACGGAAATACTTCCCCGTAAATCGACCAAAATCCGCCTTCGGCGAGAGATAAAACTACGGTCGACCTACGGAACCACTTCTCCAGTCAAAAAGAATCACGAATCCTCTCTTCCGCAAAACTCGTGTCCCCCCCAACCATCCGGTCGGGCCGTACCAAGCCGAGACTCGCGCAACGAATCCCACCGAAAGCTAAATGCTGGACGGAATAGCTACGAGGGTGCTTCGCAACTTAATAATGACTCGAACTGCCAAAATCTGAACGTGACAGAGTGCTTTATTAGGGAATGGGCGAGTTTTTTAGGTTTATTAATTTCAGCTTGCCCAGGCGTAAAATATGGTTGGCTTTATACGAAAATATTTGAAAGAGAGAAAGTCCAACAGTTATATCAGAGTCTATAGATATTTATATATAAACACAACGTGAATTTCGATGCAAAAGTAGTTTTGTCAAATCAAATTATTCAAGACCTAGTTTGGTGGAAATCTTCGGTTTTTCGACGTTTAATAAACTCCAACAAGATTTATTTGCCATTGAGATTTTTACAGATGCATCACTTACCGGCTGGGGTGCTTGTACCCATGAAACTGGCACACACGGGTGGTGGGACCTTATAGACACAAAACGTCATATTAATTATCTAGAACTGAAAGTCATTCTTTACGGGCTAAAATGTTTCACGGGCAATTATAAAAATTGTAATATTTAATTTTTAGTTTGTTCCTCTACTGGCCAGTGAAATATTTTTGACAATTTTTTGTTAATATTTTATTATATCATAACTTAACATTTTTTACTATTTTTATAAGAACATTTACCATTAAGTAATTAAAAATAATAATATTAGGTATGTGAAAATCGATAGTAAATTCTCTTGCATATTTTTTCTTTAAACATCTACGTGTATAAACTAATATCGAGGACTGAAGGACGTACTAAAATTAAACGATCAAACGAACTTACCTGTGAAGTTCGATCGTAATTTTGGTAGTCCTCCAGTCCGAAGATATCACTTTCCCATCCTCGTCTCACGCTCTCCCTCCCTTAATGCAAGAGAATACTTACTTTAAATAATGAGGGCCTTTCCTGGAGAGTTACGGGAAGCGGGTGGGACAGAAAGCGAACGGGGGGAATGAACAAAACGAGCCCAAGGAGAGACTACGTGTATAAAGTGATATCTTCGGACTGGAGGACTACCAAAATTACGTTCGGTAAGATCGTTTGATCGTTTAATTATAAAGAATAGATTTTTTTGTTAATTCAGAGGAGGGAAAAGGAAGGTAGATGTCCTGACTCGAATTTCTTGTTGAGTACTCATGTTGTGGCCTTTCGGGAAATATGGTTCGATATTTGCGTATTCAACAAGTTGTTTCTAAAATAAACAAAGCAGGAAGCATAAGAATTTTATATTTTTTAAAGTAGTATTCGCAATGAGCTCTGCCATTAAGATCAAATAATAAATAACGAATTGCTCTCTTTTGATGTTTGAAAATGGTACGAAATTGCTCGGTGTTACAGCAGCCCCAAAAGGGAAGGCCGTAGCGAAGATGAGATTCAAACAAAGAGAAGTAAGTGAGCCTGGTAGTAGACAGATTTAGTTCCTTCGAAACCGATCGAATTGCGAAGCAGGCTGAAGAAAGTTTTTTTGTAATGTGCGGACCACTTAAGGTTGGCACTAATACTCAAACCTAGGAATTTAATCGATTCAACGTATTTAATATTGGTGTTGTGAATTAGCAAAGGTTGTTGTAAGGTTGTTTTATAAGATAAGGCTACCGTTTTATCAACGTTGAAACACAGCCAATTTGAGTCAGACCAAGTTTTGATTGTGACGATATCGCTGGAGATATTAGAGTGTAGGGAGAAAGTATTAGAATCACTCCAAGTTATGCTTGTGTCGTCAGCAAAGAGAGAAATTTTACCATTGATTTTTAGGTATCTAATGTCATTAATATATATTAGAAAAAGGATAGGCCCAAGAACAGAGCCCTGTGGAACTCCACTGGTAATTAATCTGCAATCAGAATCAGAACCGTACGCTCTAACAAACTGCTGTCTATTTTCAAGATAAGATTGAAACCAGTCCGAAGGAATACCGCGGATTCCATAAAAATTTAGTTTTCTTAACAAGATGTCATGGCACACACAGTCAAACGCTTTAGCGTAATCACAGAAGACTGTAGCAGTGGGAAGATTGTTGTTAAGGGATGAGTAAACATCGTGAAGCAACGAGAACATGGCGTCATTAGTACACTTGTCTGGTAAAAATCCGAACTGTTCCGGGGACAGTATGCCATGTCTAAGGAGAAATGGCATGAGGCGATTTTTTAATAACTTTTCAATGATTTTAGAGAGTACGGGCAACAGAGCAATTGGACGATAATTGTATAAGACATCCTTTTCACCTCCCTTATGAAGAGGAATAATTATCGCAGTTTTGAGACATTCGGGAAAAACACCTTTCGTAAAGGACGCATTAATTAAGGAAGCTAGGACAAGAAAATTTTAGTTGACAGATTATCAGTGCTGCACGCTGATTTACTCTTTATGCTGCTCATTACCTGAAGAAGTTCAAGGGTGGTCACGGATCTTAGGAAAAAACTATCAGCGACTTTTTTAGAAAAAGGAAGAAACGAAGGAGGGTCGGGAGAAGGAGAAATACCAGAGGTAACATTTTTGCTCACGTTGACAAAATATTCGTTTAAATCATTTGGTTTTGGCATGCTCTGATTTGCGGAATTTGTTTTGCGTCTAAGATCGTTAATAATGGACCAGGTCTCCTTGGATACGTTTTTAGCAGTTGATAAATGATTTTGATAATATAATTTCTTTGCTGCCTTGATAAGTTTTAGGTAGATCTTCCTATAATTCGAAATAAATTCAAGAACTTGAATGGAGTTAGTGAAATTTTTTATGTATGAGAGGGAACGCATACTTTTTGCAGATATGCGCAGTCTTTTCGTGGTCCATGGTTTGTGATGTTTAGGTTTAATGGGTTTAAGCGGGAAGGCTTTATTGAATGCATTTATAATTTTATTTAAAAAATCACTAAAGTCAGAATCAAGTTCACCTGATTCAAAATTCCAGTTTGTGTTTAGGCAAAGGTTACGAAAGGATGAAAAATTTGAGGCTGAGAAGATTCTACCTAGGTGGCGAGTTTTTTTTTGAGGGCCTATAAGAAGTATTGAATTTAGAGATTACTGCCTCATGATCTGAGAGACCCGCGCTAGTTACTGTCGATTGAACATCAGTTGAAGGAAAGTCGGACGCTACATAGTCAATGATAGAAGAGGAATTGTTAGAAATCCGAGTTGGAGAGGTTACATGCATTGAAAGACCAAAAGAGTCAAAAATAGATATTATTGATTTTTGGGCAGCACAAGCGGTAGCGTAGTCAATATTTAAATCACCGCACAAAATTTTCTTGTCTTTCACCGGCAGACCATCTAACAAGCTTAGCAGGTTATTAAAGAACAATTGCACATCGGAATTTGGCGCTCTATATATACAAATTACGTGAAATCAAAGTTCTTATTGTATACAATGGAAAATTCAAAGTAGTTATCCGATTGGAGATGATCAAATTTAGTTACATGTAAGAAGCCCTCGCTCAAGGAAAGAATCAGTGTTCCCCCATGAGCCGAGTTTTTCCGATTATATCTGGCTATTATGGAGTACTTTTTAACATAAAGCGGTTCATTCTCACTCAGCCAGTGCTCTGTAATTGCAACTAGTTGGGGGAACCCTGATTCCTCCAAAAACAAAAACAATTCATCAGTCTTATTTCGTAATGAGGCAACATTAATAAGAACCATACTAAACCTGGCGTCAGGATTAGAAGAATCTAGTCGCTCAGGACACGTCAAGCTGCATTTTTTCTTCGGGGAGCCGCTGGAGAAGTATTTTTGGTGACCCTCTCTGGACTTCTGAAGCTGAATCGTCCTCTCCGAAACAACATGGGAACTGTAGGTACAAAGATCTTCTTCCACTTCAGTGTGTTTAAACCCATATGCGGCATGAAAGTCATGGTAGACCTTAGGTAATATGTCATCCTGGATTGGCAGTCCTTCAGATGCTAGGAATAATCTGATGCTTATGTTGGTAAATCCCTCGTAGCATACCGAGGCAGGTTGGTCATACAAATAGGCAAGATACAACCTAACGTATCTGAAGATAGCAGGTTCCCTTAGCCTTGCCATAAGGAAACGATTACTAGAGTCGTTAGACTTACTGGCGGCCTGTGTTAATTTAACTATTGGGGGAGTCAGCAGGTCCAGAGAAAAGGAAGGTTTATGGGGTGATTCCTTAGACAGTTCAATTTCGACTTCGTTCATAAGGGCATTAGTTTTGCAAGCAGCGATAGCTTGTTTGTCAGAAGCTACTGTAGTTACCTTGTGTGCTTTAGCTTCACTGAATGGAGAAGGAAAGTCCCGCAGATTGCCAGAGTTCGGACTGCTAATCACTTTTGCCTTAGCTCTGTAGTTTTCTAAGAGATTTCAGATTCCGATGACCATCTAACTTGAGCCCCGGGTGGCCAGATATTGATGCTGAACAAATTCTCAGCGGACTTCCTTGATAGGGTCCCTATTTTAAATATAGTTCCTCTGGAGACATTGCGCTGACTGAACAGGTTATAGCATCGAATAAATTCTGATGTTTTCAACTTTTCCTTCACATAGTGCACGATATTATTTGAAGTAAATCCTGCTGGGAGGTGTTCTACGATCACATAGTGCCAGTGCCATCTTTGGGCACTTCTATAAATTGCGGAGTTGGAATCTTCTGGGATTGAGGAAATTTCAGTAGGCAGTTCCATTTGAGTGGAAGATGAAACAAATTCCATTGACGTAGTTTGGGGGGAGCACGACGTAGAAGTAAAGCGTGTTATTATAGGTAGAGCACTATGTTGTTTTGGGTTAGCAACTTTAGAATTTAAGGCCCTAACCAATCAGCGGACTAGGAGTCTTGCACCTGGATCTTGATGGTTTCCTCTGTATTGTTGAGCAGAATTTGAGAAATAGTAAAGACATTCTGTTCCATTCCTTACCGATTTCAACAGAGAATGAGGGTTACAAATGGAGAACACTTCAGACATTTTGTGAATATCGTCTATTTTCCTCTCCAAAAGGTTTCATTTAGATTCGTTATTTCGGTACACTGTTTGATAACTTATGTATTAATGTTTCTTTAATTACGTTATTGTTATATTTTATCCATTCTGATGCGATGAAGATCTTTTAATTCTATTATGTATTTGTATGACTAAATTTTAAAAAGGATGAGTTTATGCAATGTTCGCAAATTGTTTTAGATACATTTACACAAATACACAATAAAATTTAATTTCACCTCATCAAAAGGGGTAGATCATCAAAGTCGCTGACATAAGAAAATTGCAGTTGATCATTTACAGGACCTTTCCGAGTAGTTGAGGTCAAAGGACCTGTTACGTATAAAATAAAGGAAATTAATGGACGTACATGGAAATCGACTAAACCTATGCCGATGTCCCGAAATCCACCCAGAAGAACGCCAGGAATTATTACCTGACCATAATAGTGACAACGAACCCGTGGAACCAGATGTTAGTAATACAATATACTACAATGTTTCACCGCTATCTTCACTCATCCCAGATACAGCCGAGGACACCTCTGCTGAAGAACAACTGCCAGGAGAAGAACGCATGCATACATATTTCATAGAAACTATATGCATTAATACAAATGAGCCTTCTTCTTGTTCTTGCTTGACTCTACAACTCGTCGTGAGTCTTGCCCGCATTCACTATATCTTGAAGAAGTTCAGGTTAGCGAAATATATATAGAGTAATTAATTCGACAGAACTCACCATGTTATACAAGGCCAACGCCCATTCTTCTATATCCCTTTTTCCTTTATGCCTTTCAATATTTTTTTTGTCGAAAATCAGCATTTCTTCCATCCATTGAGGTACCACCTCTAAGCCAATATCTCTCTTGAACTTATTTTCCCCGTTTACGTAATCTTCCCTAAAAATATAAAACTATATCATCGCATCGGTTTTTGTCAGGGGCTCTGGTAGCCTCGTAGAATATACGTCAAAATCGATCTCCTGGCCACGGTTCCACGTGCAGGAACACTGCGGAGTCATAGTAGGAATTGGCCCACGCTTTGCACTGGCAAGATCTTTCGATTTCGCCTCAAGGGAGTCCAACATTTTTTCACCTGCGAAGCACATGCACTTATTATAAAACCAACATGTGAACTCTACCAAAGCGAAACCGAAAGTGAAACAGTTCTTTTTTGGAAATAATGCCTCAAATTTACAGTTTTCATTAAAATAACGTACATGAGACGGTCTTTGAGAGCTTTGTCCCAACTTGCCGGCGAGGTGTCAACTCCACAATACCTTTTGTCGAATCTCTTCGAATAAATCACATGCAAATGCTGACCTTTCGCGTTCGGTGAATGTTCGTGGACGGGTTCGATGAAATACGTCTTTTTGCCAATGACAATGCGACCAACCTGAAAACGAAATTAGCGAATATAGATAAGTATTTTCTTAGTCCTCGATAAGGTATCAAATATTTGGAGGCGGAAGTTCATATAGCCATAACATGTCTCAGCTTAGTCGACTAAGTTTTTATTTATTTATTCACGAGTATCAACAGCAAAATGGTAATTACAGATACCACACTAAGATTAGAAGGAGTAACAATTAATTAGTCAGTATACAAACTATCAGTCAAGTCTGCGTCTGGGAGTCGTACAGTCTTTCCTCCATAAGTTTTGTAAAATCCTTCAGTCAGATTAATCATGGCCAAGTCCAAGTCACTAGCAAACTGATTAAAGTAACTACACATTTTATAATTTTATAGATAGGCGAACTTTTATAAATATTTGTTCTAGGAAAATCTCTTAAATCCCTGTAACAGTATATTATGGTCATATTCCTGCTTGGGAAGGAAGTACGCTGTACTCGTTCTACAGTCCTAATCCAAACTTCAAAATAGGGAGACCATACTATGCTTCCATACTATTAAGTCGACCCAGGAAGTTGACTCGATGACGGAACAAGAGATTCGCTCATTCCGCCTATCGAGTAACTCGAACACCAAGGTCAAAAACCTGATGAAAGAGGGAAGCTCCTACGACGAGGCCAAAAGGTCAGTAATAAAGGAGAACTTCATCAGGGCAGGATTAAAATCCCCTGCAACCCAAACCACTCAGGCGGGAAAGGCAAAGACTGCAATGCCAAAAAGCTCTCAAAAGCGCCCAATATCAGAAGGCAGCACGCCAGGAAAGCAGCCTTCAAAAAGACCCAAGACGGACTCCCACAAGCCAGCCAAACAGGACAGGTCGGGAGACTTCAAGGAAGCTCTGACTGCGGTAAAGATCGCAGTTGTACCAGAGGCTTATCCCCAGGTACAACTGCAGCCGGAACAGTTAACGGCAATCCAAAGGACCGTAATGGTACAACTAGAGGATATCCCAAAGGAAGGACCAGAGGTACAATTTTACAAATGTACCCACAGGTCAGGGTACCTTGTATTCTCGTGTGCTAACCCCACAAGTGCCAGATGGCTAAAGGACCTGGTCCCGTCACTAAAGCCATGGGAGAATGCACAACTGAAGGCGTTGGAAGGAGAAGAGATCCCGAAGCCATTCGCCTGCACACTGTTCGTCCCAGACGAATATGGAGAACAGGTACCCAAGGAAAGGATCTTGAAAAGGCTACAGGTAGGAAACCGAGGACTCAACACTGAGCTGTGGACGGTCTTCGGAAAATCCCAAACCGGAAAAGGCCAGGTGTGGACCTTTTCAATGGACAAGGCCTCAGTCGACCACCTCCAAAAAGTGGATATGTCACCATTCTTTGGCACAGGAAAAATTAAGTTCCGCGTCAAAGAAGGAGGCATCCCACCAAAGCCACCCGAGCAGGAGTCAATCCCAGAAACGTGCCAAAAAGAGGACACTGAAAAACCGGAAACGGCTCAAGGCGTCAGCCCTCTGAAGAGGATAGCACCTGACACGGCCATGGAGACGGAAGACGGTGGTGCCACTCCAGAAGAGTCTTCGAAGTAGAGGGCAATCTCAAGTTCCTGCAGGCAAATCTGCAACATGCAAAGGCCGCCTCGGCCGTGCTATGTCGCAGATTTGAACATGAAGGCCTCGACATCGCCCTCCTGCAGGAACCTCGGATCAACGAAGGGAAAATTGTAGGCCTCAAGCCCTCCCAAGGTAAGTTACTGTACGATAGGTCAGCTAATAAACCTCGTGCATGTATCATTCATAATAATAGGATTAAATGTACTTTAATCCCGGGGCTATACTCGGGTGATTTTGTTACAGCTATCCTGTCACTACCCACGAAGGAAGGTGGAAGAAGCATAGTTGCATGTTCCGCCTACTTCCCAGGAGAGGAGCAAAAATGTCCACCGCAGATGCTCAAGGATGTTATATCCTACTGTGAGGAACAGAAGCTCCAACTCATTCTAGGATGTGATGCTAACGCACATCACACGATGTGGGGTAGCACGAACGTCAATGGAAGAGGTGAGTCCTTATTACAATTTAGTTTAACAGAAGGTTTAAATATTGCCAATGTAGGCAACGAACCAACATTCGTAACGAGAGCCCGTCAGGAGGTCCTTGACGTGACTTTAAGTTCTAACAGGGCGAGCGACATGATCCACAATTGGATGGTATCAGATGAACCATCCTGCTCTGATCACAGGCATATTAGCTTTGATTTTAAAATCCGTAGGATATTCAAAATCCCTTGAAGAAGGTCTACAAAGGGTAACAGCCAAGGTTAAGGACGCGGAAAATTTAGAAGTCACAGTACAGCTGATTAGCGAAGCAATAGCTACGGCATATCAGGACAATTGCCCAGTTAAAACCTGGAAACAAAAAGATAGCACAGTCTGGTGGAACGGAAAACTCGGAACGCTGAGGGAAACCGTCAGAAGGCTATTTAATAAAGCCAAAGCAACCAATGACTGGGATCTTTACAGGTCAAAACTAACAGAGTATAATAAAGAGATACGAACAGCCAAACGGGATTCGTGGAGAAGGTTCTGCGAAAGGGTAAATGAGACCCCGGCATGCGCCCGAATTCACAAAGTCCTAGCAAAAGAAAACACAAACAATAATGTCGAGCTCCTTAAAAAGGAGGACAACACGTACACCAAAACAGCTAAGAAAAGTTTAACACTGCTCCTAAAGGCACACTTTCCGACAGCAATGCAATTAACAGGCCCATCTGACCTTCCGCCTAAGCCAAGGCCACAAAGACCAGGTAGACAGGAGTGGGAAATAGTTAAAGAGGTAGTAACACCTGCGAGGATTAAATGGGCCATAAACCAATTCCAACCATTTAAGTCACCAGGCCTAGACGAAATACACCCCATACTTCTGCAAAAAGGTCAGGACATCTTATTACCACACCTATGCAGAATATTTAGAGGGTGTCTAGCCTGGGGCGTTGTACCTAGTCTATGGCAACAGGTAAGGGTCCTATACCTGCCGAAAGTTGGCAGAATCTTGGACCGCACACCAAAGTCATATAGACCTAGCCTATCTTCTTTTATGCTCAAGACCCTGGAAAGGCTAGTAGATAGGTACATCAGGGATAATACTCTACAGGCGTTCCCACTAAGTGAACGTCAATATGCTTACCAACCAGGAAAGTCGACAGACCTAGCCCTGGACGACCTAAATAGGCTTCTTTCAAGGTCCTTAGAGGACAAGGAGATTGCCGTAGCCACATTCCTGGACATAGAAGGGGCTTTCAATCACGCCTCAACAGACTCTATCATAAGCGCGTTGGAAAGGAGAGGGACTCCAACAGCACTGCGCAAATGGATAGAAACTAGTCTAAAGCACAGGATAATCTCAGCCACTCTGGGAGAAACAACCACAAAGGCAGCGGTGGGAAGAGGATGCCCCCAGGGGGGCGTTCTATCTCCACTACTATGGGCCATATTAGTGGACGACTTATTACAAAAACTGTCTGCAGAAGGCTTTTACTGTCTAGGATATGCAGACGACCTAGCGATTGTAGTACGAGGCAGATTTGCCAGTATTCTCTCAGAGAGAAGCCAAAAAGCTCTCAAAATAGTGGAGAACTGGTGTAAAGATGAACAGCTATCAGTTAATCCAAAAAATACGATAATCATTCCATTTACCAGAAGGCGAGCCCTTACAGGACTAAAACCACTGGCGATAAATGGAGAAGAAATACCTTTTTCCAAGGAAGCAAAATATCTAGGAGTCATATTTGACCAGAGGCTTACCTGGAAACCACACATCCAAAAAGCAACTCTTAGAGCCACAGTTGCGCTAGGAAGATGCAGAAGGGTGTGCGGAAAGAATTGGGGCCTAAATCCCAAAATGACACTGTGGCTATACACAGCAGTGGTAAGACCAATGATAGCGTATGGTTCAGTAGTATGGTGGACAAGAACCATGCAGGCGGAGGCAAAAAGGCAAATAAGTCGCGTTCAAAGGCTAGCATGCCTGTGCGTCACTGGAGCCATGAGCACAACGCCCACTGCGGCTCTAGAAGTCCTACTAAACCTACCACCAATCCAAACATACATACAGGGCGAAGCACGCTCCATCACATACAGGCTATCACAAGGCCAAAAACCGATTATAGGTAGACATAATACCAAACAAGAGAAGCTAAACAAAGAAATCAAGGCAGATAACATCCTGGGATTGCCCACGGATAGCACCATAGCCAAGTACAGCTTTGTCAAAAAGTACTCGACACATATTCCAAACAGGAATGATTGGAAAAATGGCCCCCCAATTAGGGCAAATGTGATCTGGTACACCGACGACTCAAAAACACGGGAAGGAGTAGGAGCCGGAATATATGAACCAAGGACGAAAACAAGAATTTCGATTTCCATGGGCAAACTAGCGACAGTGTTCCAAGTGGAAATAACAGCAATAGAACAGTGTGCAAAGGAAATAAAAAGAAGATACAGTTGCAACAAAACAACAATTGCGATCTTCTCCGACAGCCAAGCGGCAATAAAAGCCGTGGAATCCAACAAAATAACATCGAAATTGGTACTGGATTGCCACAATGCTCTGAATGACATAGGAAGTCAACATAGAGTGACACTATCATGGGTACCTGGGCATGAAGGCTATCAAGGTAATGAAATTGCCGACGAAATAGCCAGAGAAGGCTCGTCTAGGCACATGATAGGACCAGAACCGTTCTGCGGGATAGCCAAACCAATCGCTAAAACAGCCATAAAGAAATGG
>JAEQML010073582.1:0-14880 GCA_016904865.1 Pissodes strobi | reverse complement strand
TCAGGAGATGATTAAAACAGTTTTAATCATCTCCTGATGATGCTAACATGGTTAGCGAAACGCGCGTCGAGTGCAATAATTCTGTTTCGGTATTGTGGATAAAACTCCGTTTTAATGTTTATATGTCAAGAAATACTTTTAATTGTAATATAAAATTTTTCTCTTCGTCATGGTCAAACCCCATTTGGAGACTCTGTCCATCTGAATACATGCAACATGGAATCTCTTCCTATGCATAATTATACCAATTGTTCATTTAGTGTGTAATTCTTTGAAATCTTGTTAGGTACAGATAGGAAAAATACTTTAAGAGTAAACATTTTTGGTTACCAAAGAGGCATAATTAAAATTATTTTGAACTGTAGCAAAGCGGGACAACTTAATTTTTTTTTTAATTGGGCACTATATTATATTCCTGCATTTTTGGGTCCTTTTGCAATTATGGATTAATCTCATCCTACTTTCGCTTTTCGTAATGTCAACGGTTTTTGGTGTTATATTTTATGCTGCTTGAAGAATTTTATTAAAATTTTCGTATTAAATATACAAAAGAACTCTGTACATGTGAAACATGTTAATGCACGAAAACATAAGATTATTCAAGATAGTACTTTTCCGCTAACATAAAATAATAATCAAAATTAACCAATTTTTCTTTGAAATGGAATCAAAAGATTTAACCCTTTTAAGACGGAATTTTATTTTTGTTGTGCAGACTATAATTTAGTACACTGTTTCATATTTTGAAAGTAGGACCATTTTTAAGATGTTTGTAATTTATTCCGAGTTTTTCGATGTTTTTTTATATTTTTTTAATGGAACATACCGTCCCATTAGTCCGTTAAGTTGGGATAATATGTCCCAACAGTTTCACATAAGTTGAACAAATAGTTTTCAGCAAAATATAACATAATTTTACATATGGAAAGGGGTAAAACGTACATGTTCTTCAATCATTCTGTTTCTCCATCTTCTTCTCTGGACATCTTATACACCTTCTTCTATTCTGCTCAACAATCGGCATATGGTCACCAACATTCAGCATTGTTTTTTTGCCTCTTTGTTAATTGTCTTTTTGCCCCAGTGTTGCTTTTCCCATGTGCAGTAAAGCATTCTGCCAAGGTTACCAAGAAATCCCAAAATAGTGTCGTTTCACGCCTGACTTCATTGTAAATAATAAAACAGTTTACTGCAATTATCATTAAAACGCTTTGTTCTACCACTTGGTATTCATATAGGTCCAATAAATGGTCAGTCAAATCGACTCCCCCTATATAGGTACTTGTTATAAAAGCAGAGGATCTCGGGGCATTTCACATCAAGTTTTTCGTCATTCTTTTGATTTCGGACAACAAGTCTACGCTAATCCCCATGACAGTTGCCAATTGCCAGTACTTGTTTCGTGTCTTGCCATCTAGTAAACGTAATCCCATCATTTGTGCATAATTTAGCGTTACCTTTTTCCAGTTTACCCTGGCTTTTTGGTGCATACCAATACAAGTTCCTACTCCAGCATATGGCAATGTTTTCATCAATGCCATACATGTAAAAAATCCGATCACAACATCAGTCTTCCCAATTGAGATAGTAAGTTTTGTAACTACTTTTTCTCCTACTGTTTCATCTGCTGATCCATCCGCTCTCTTCAATTTCTCCATCTTCTTCTCTGATCATCTTATACACCTTCTTCTGTTCTGTTCAACAAGCGGCATAAGGTCACCAACATTCAGCATTGTTTTTTTTTTGTTTCTTTATTGAATGTCTTTTTGCCCCAGCGTTGCTTTTCCCTTTTTCAATAAGGTATTCTCCCAAGATTACAAAGAAATCAAAAAATGGTGTCTTTTCACGTCTGACTTCATTGCAAATAATAAAAGAGTTTACTGCAGTTATTATTAACAATTTATAAAAAACTTTTTTCACCACTTTGTAGACTTGCGATCAAGTTCATGCAGGCCCAATAAATGATCAATCAAATCGACTAATCCCATATACTTCTTATAAAAGGAGAGGATCTCGGGGCATTCGACAGCAAGTTTTTCGCGAGGATCTCGGGGCATTCGACAGCAAGTTTTTCGCCATACTTTTGCTTTCGGTCAACAAGTGTACGCTGATCCCCAAGACAGTTGCTAATTGCCAATACTTCTTTCGTGTCTTGCCATCTAGTAAACGTTATCCCATTATTTGTGCATAATTTAGCTTCACCTATTTCTAGTTTACCCTGACTTTTTGGTACATACCAATATAAGTTCCTACTCCAGCATATGGCAATGTTTTCATCAACGTCACAGATGTAAAAAAGCTGTCGAATTATCCTACAACGTCAGCCTTCCCAGTTGAGCTGGTAGGTTTTGTAACTACTCTTTCCTCTACTGTTTCATCTGCTTGTCCATCCTGCTCTCCGCTGTACACATTGAGATCATAAACATAACCCGTAAGAGAGTCGCTTCTTATCCATAACTTTTTTCAACATTTGATGGGTTTTAAGGGCAAATACTGCTTCAGACTCGACCTGCCCTTGAATTTGGACATACTTTCATCTATAAACCAATAAATTGAATTCGTTCTAGCTTTTTGATAAGTACATTTGAAACACTCCAGAAGCTCCTCGACATAATAAATCGTTGAACAATCTCCTGATTTCTCAGACCTATTGAAGTATGATTTAGATATTAGTAGTTTAGAACGGTCACGCATGATATTGCATTTTTATTTTGGTATTACCCCTGGAAGTATGCTTTGACCAATCATAATACCAGTTAGCATCAGAAGAGTCAGTTCGTTTAACTTTTCTTATAGTTTTTCTTTCTAAAATGGTCAACCTTTCATTTATACACTGGGATATAAATATGTACAAGCTTTTTGGAAATGACTTCAGGAAAATGTCAAGTTGTGTAGACTGATTATTTATGGAGTGCAAAAGAAGTTCTATATTCCTGTCAGTAGGGGGCTTCCATGGGGTATAGTTCTCCGGAACTGGATACCATATTATGTTGTCTAATGCAGGATGCAAATGAAGTTGTAGGCTCTGTTTGTGAACTTCTTAATGTTTTTTGGACGTCGGATATGTCTGGTATGTTATTCCGAATATTATCGGGAAAAACTTCATTACCCTCAGGTTCGATAGCGGTAACACCAGAACTTGAATAAGACTGGATATCGTCTTCAGGCGCAAACTCGGTTTCGTAACCCGAAGTGGCTCCGTCTGGATCTTCATCCTCACTATTATGATAAGGATCATGACTATCGCTCTCGGTTATGTAAGAATTTTCAGCGAGTTCCTCAAGCTCCTTTTCAGTTATTTTTTTTGTCATTCTGAAAACGAAAAAAACGGAACATTTTTGCGTTTGCTAGGATAAATGATCCCATCCAATTAGCCTGTTGGGACATAATGTCCCATGGAAAAAAAATCCATATTACATCAGCCAAAACACTAAATATGTTCCAAACATTATACGTGCTACTATACACACCATATACAGTTTATAATTCGTCAAAATAAAACCCCAAATAAATGCACCAACACTTGAGGTTAAGTCCCTTTATTTATTTATTGCTGACAACTACAACCGGTGGTATGAAATTGGGCGTTAAAATACTAAACTGGCTCCGATATAAATGTATTTGAGTTACGACTAGCCACAGCAGAGCAACCACTGAGCCCTCAGTTTACCCACGTCTGTGCAATGCAATAAATTGCTTTCAAGTGTTCTGGTGGTGCAGTGGTCAGATGATGCGCCCGTGATACGGTGGCCCTGGTTCGATTTCCGTTGGTGTTTTTTTATATTGTTTTTAAGGTTATGATTGCAAAAAGTTGTTTTTCTTCATTTTGGTCATGCCTTGGGTTAGTTTTTGTTGATTGCGCCCCCGCAGCGAGCGGAGGGCCATGCGTGAAGTGAAATAATAGTCAACGTTTCATTGACCTCATTAGGTGCCATGCTGTGGCTAGACAAACCTGTATATTTGGTATCTTAGATCCCACTAATATAAAGGAAATCTGTCTGTCAGTTAGTCTCGAAAGGGTTAAAATTATAAATCTAAATATGTTTATTTAAATTCATAATGTCAAAGACACAAGATTACACCGTTTTTTAATGGAATATTTAGCTGTTATGCAGTCAGTTCTACCTTTTTTGCGGAAATTAGTTAGAAAAAGGGCATTCTATAGGCAGATTCTATTCCGCGAGAATGCTTTATTTTATTGACAACATAAATTCCTCTTTATATCTTAATTTAACCAAAGGCTGCTATAGAATTTTTTTTTACTATAGACCGGGCCAGAAAAAAAGATAAAATTAATAAAATGTCTAATTAACAAAACATTTTCTCTCTCTCCAGAACAGCAACAAAAAAAATGTAAGAACTATTGAATCAAAATTCTTTAAGCCGCATAAAATGTAATATTAAAAACCAATATTACATTTTATGCGGTTTAGTGTTATTATCTCAGAAACCGTTAACATTAGAAAAAAGAAAAGTTATATAAGTTTAATCCATAATTTCAAAAGGACTCAAAAAGGCAGAAACATATACTTACTTAATGTTGAATTAAAAAGAAAGGTGAGTTTCAGTTGTATCGCTTTTGCAGAGTAACTGTATAGTTCAAATAGTTTTAAATATGTACCGCTGATAAGGATGACTTTTTGTTTCTACATTTTCTTACCTCTACAAGCTTACAAGATTTTAAAGAATTACACATTAAATCGACATGCGATTCCCAACTAAGGTTTAGTATTTACAGGACAAAATGAAAAATTGGATATTAGGAGATAAAGTAATTTTTTGACATTCGAAATTTTTGATAATGCACATCCAGAAAATTCGATTTTGTTAATTTGAGTCATCAGAAATACTTAAAATAAATTCGAATAACACCCCAACTAAACATACTCCTTCTACTTGCCCCTACTTGAAATAACTTGGCAAAGTATACCAAAAAAATATTAGCTAATATTATTTTGTTTCCTTGATAAATATAATAGGTATCTAAAAACATTAAACAATATTAAAAAATACTGTGAAGTCAATACTTACCATAATTAATAATCCACTCCTTCCAAATTTACTCATATTTGTAAGGAATTAGAAATAATCAATGCTTTCTTTTACTGCCTGGCAGTCAAAATAGTGGCAGCATTACCTGACGTTTTATTGGTATATCCACAAAATTAATCCAAATTAATCTAAACCGCAATTTACTCAAACAACGGCTTTATGATTATGAATACAAAACCAGCGCTGAACGCCGATTGCGATGAACTGGGAATATTGCATCAAAGAGAATTATATTATAATTTTCTTTGGTGGCACGTTTGCCGAGCTAGCTTTAACATCATCTCGCGGGCGGATAGGCAAAACTGTGGTGATCTCATATTCTGATGGATGCCGGCTTCCTAGACTAGACTATTTAGAGATTTTAAATTTAATATTGAATAATTCTACTATTGAAACTATTATTTTCTTTGCTTATAGTTTATGTACATGGTAGACCATTTATCTTGAGACAAATATACAAGACACAGAAAAAGGTCAATATTATAGTTTCTTAGTTTAATTTATATGTTAACAATATTATACCTTTGTATATATACTCTTATATTCATCAACAGGCTTAAACTTTCTTAACTTAAATGGGACATCCTATAAATTAATATATATTTAAAAGGTGGTTTTTAAAGATGGATTCAACGATATATAATAATATGGGTCTATGAGGCACCGTTTCGGATTTTTGGCGTTTTTCTTCAGAATTAAGCCTTTTTTAAAATCGATATATCTAAGGCATTCAAAAATATTTTGAAATTCTGCTTGCTCCGAAAAAAATTTAAAATATATGTTTTAATTATTTTTTGGTACCAAATTTTTTCTGATGGAAAATGATGCTGTGTGGTCAAATTTCATGCATCCTGATTTTTTTATAGACTGAGTTCAACAATATATAACAAGGTGGTAGTGCGGCTGTCCGTTTTTGACCTATGGCCGATCTTCTTCAGTAAATCATTAATTAGGTTATTCACCAATTTACGTAAATCGATGATTGTTTGCAATAATCGTATATAATATAATAATTTTCTTTTGCAAGAAATCTTTTTTGCTGCTTAGCATTTTAACATTACAACAAAAAATCACGAAATACATATTAACTGCTTCACAAACTGTTAAATGTGTAGCCCATTTTGGACAATGTGAGTGTTATAGTTTCTAAATAAAGAACGGTACTGACAAATTCAGCTTCGTTGTTCAGATGTTGTATTGTATACGTTCCCTAATTCGGTTTTGGAGATACTACGTTGTTGATGGTTTGTGCTTGTAAACCAACTCTTTAAGCGTACCCCATCAGATATAGTCGAGAGGAGAAAGGTTTGGGCTATGCCAAGCTTAGTTGGTGTTTTCCTCAATCTACTCTCTGTAATGTTAATTGTAATAGTTTGTTATTGCCTGATCGCTGTGATAAAGAGAACCATTTTGATGCGAATTTAAGTTTGCTCGTTCTTCTAAAGGCATTTCGTTTTTAAGTAGGGGTTGGATATTATTCAACAATTCTAAGTAGCGCTGCTAATTTAGATTTTCCATTTTATAATAATTTTGTCCCTGCAAATACCACATCATACCTCTACCGAAGTTCTTCCCGATTTTTTAATTTTCACGATTTCCCTTTTTTCACTGTCCAATATTGAGTGTTTTCCTATTAAATATTTTGTTCGATGTTATAAATATGGACTCATCGTTCTAAATAACATCGTCTAGGTCTAACGATGCCAGACGGGTGGATGGTTAGGGGGTATTTTTAAAATGCAACAATATGTCAAGCTGCTTTTCTACTTTTTAAACTTAGCGACCTCTCTTTTCCTATTACCAGAATTGCAGGCCTCCTGTTCTCTTAAATTGCTGACAAATTTTGTCGAAAATCTTTTTCTCTGGATGCAGTGTATATAGAAATTTGGTTCTATAATTCTTGATAGCAAGAGTTCGATTTTTATTGTCTAAATAAATAACATTCTGAAATATCAATCTTTTCTTCTAAACTATGCAATAACCAAGTATTGCAAAAGTAAAATATAATATAAAACTAATAAACGAGAATCATAAGCAACGATTAATGATGGATCACGATCAGTAACTGTTGAAATATTAAGGTTCAGACGTTTGTTACTATGACAATAAATAAAAGAAAGAAATCAGTTTTATCTTTATGGTCAAAGCCGACTACTGTAAATAAGTATGTCAAATAAATACACAGTTCATGAGAAATAAATTTTTTGTTGATATTAGTTCGTGAAAGTCGGAAAAATCGGTGAATGTTTAATGTGCTATTTGGAGGAACAAAATTATTGGTCCCATATTTTCTCATCAAAATTTAAATTTGCAGCAAACTTAATTTCGGCAGTAGGTTGGTGCACCCTATTACAGAGGGAAGGCAAAAAGAAACTATTTCAATGAACATCACAGAAAGTAGATTGGGGAAAACGGCATCTATGCCACCTCGATTATTTCTAGGGGGGTTGATTATAAGCACAAACAATTAAAAATGCAGAGTCTTCAATACTGAATTCGAGAAGGTATGCAATATATAAAAAACGAGTCTAAATTTGGTAGGAGTGCCATTCTTTATTTAGGAACTGTATATACTACATGCATTGCCCAAAATTAGTGACACATTCAACAGTTTTTGAAGTAATTATTTCGCGCAAAGAAATATTGTATTATATAGATTATTACTAAAAAACATCGATTTACGTAAATTGATTAGGAAATTAACAATTAAAATCCGCAATTAGTCCAAAACGGTGCGCTGCAGACCCACCTTGTTAAATATCGTTAAACTCAATTTTTTATGTTTTATTTAGAGCTGATATAATATACACATGGATACATTTAAAAAATCAAGAAAATTAACGACGCACGACTTTTGACAACACAGCATTATTTTCCAATAAGAAAAAGTTGGTACTAAAAATAAATAAATCATATATTTGTTCTATTTGTCTGCGCAAACAAAATTTCAAAATATTGTTGAATCCTTTAGATATGTCCGTTGACAAATAGGTCTAATTCTAAAAAAACGACAATAAATCCGAAACGTTGCGTCACAGACCCATATTAATAATAATATATAGGGTGTCCCATTTAAATTACGAAAGTTGATGCGCGCCTATGGAAAATGGAGTACAAAAGTATAATATTATTAAAATATAAATTAACCTAAGTCTGTAGATTTCCCAGTGCATGAGGGGGGAGGGGAGGGGAGGCGATTATACTCTTAATTGCATGGGGTATTTTCTGCTACGCTTATTAATTTTGTTCTTTATCGGATCCAAATATTAGGTATTCCCTTCTCTAAATATAATTCCAATCATTGATATTAACATGTTACGCTACAGCTTTGTATGTTATATAAAGAGTGGCGAAAAGTCACGACAAAAATTTAAAAATCATAATTATTTTAATATTAATTTTGGTTTTCTTTTGAGTTCAAATTAATTTTGTGTGGCGATCTTAATGTTGACTTTTCCAGTGTGGGTGCTGCTTAAGAATCTCTTCGGTCCATTTTCGATTCTTTTGGTTTAAACATGCATTTTAACCCATCAACTAGAATAACTAAAACTAGTTCTAGTACTATAAACTATGTCAGGTCATCTTTTTATCCTGTTGACTGTGCTGTCTTTAACTCGGGTTTCTCTGATAATGAGGCAGTATTAACAATTTTCGGTAAAATCCAAATGCAAAATTGCTTCACGCAAATTATGCCGTATTTTTTCGAACAAAAATTTTCTAAATTTCAAGCCACCTATGTCTAACAACTGACTGGGTTGTCCTATATGATGATGTCGATACCGAATTTTCTAGATTTATAAAAACTTTATCTACTTTGGCGTTCAAATCCTTTTAGCTTAGGCCAATCAAAATTAAACAACATAAACTCTGGTCAAATAAAGGCTTACGCACATCTGCAAAGAACATGCGTTCATTATCTCACCTAAAAAATACTCAGACAGCGTCTTCTTCCATGATTACGTGAAACTTTACAGAAAAGTCTATCATAAAACTATAAAAGCTGCCAAGGACATTTATTATAATGAGAGGCTGGCTATATCCAGTAACGTTGCTAAAGAATCATCATGGTCTATTGTAAATGACTTAAGGAATAAGACTTCTTGGTCTGGCACAATCGCTAATTAACCTGACAAACTAAAAAATTACTTTGTAGCTGTGGCTAAAGATTTAATGAATACCATAACTCCTTCTCATGATCCACGTTCATATTTCTCTAATGTATAATGTGAATTTACACAGTTTCTTCTTTATGCCTGTAGCATTTGCTGAGCTTCGCAGCACAAGTTTTCGTTTTAAAATTCTCAAAAGACTGCTTCAAAATTGAATGAATTGGACCCAGCTTCATCTTGTGAACCTTATAGGCCCTATCCTCAAGCTGCTGCATGACATCAACACGACATGTGAGCGATATGTCGCTCCAATGTTGTCGCAGTATATTAGAATCAGCGACTTTATACGAGGCGACACTTGGAAGCGATACAGCAACTGCGATACATGTTGCTTGTCAACGTTTTTCTTCAGTTGCCTGTCAACACTTGTTGCGTGATATGGCATCTTTTATGGAATAATTACAGGTCTCGCAAAATAGGAAGAGCCCTGACCTTAAAGTGCGCGGTAAACAGGTGGGCGGGGCTAGCTCATTACTTGATTGCCTTTGACACGCACACTTCTGTACAGTCTGCTAAAAAAGTAGGACGTTTTTTGCGAATGAATTTATTAATTATTTGAATTATTTTAATCATCCCTTTTAAAAGCAAAGTTGACCGGCGAGTATTAAACGGTCAAAACCGCGAAATATTTTATAATTTTATAAAGTTTATGAAACAAGAAGCAGATGCAGGACGACCAGTAATTGATTTCAGTAAAGTGCACGAGCGCGTTTCAACCACTGCCGCTGACAAGATTAGTCTAAGCACAACTAAACGAATTAAGCAGGAATCCATGAAGGTCGAATCTGGGACAGCTATTCCCTGTCATTTTAAAACAAGCAACAGTAATTCCAATATTCAAGAGAGGTGATAACAATGATATTTCCAACTATAGACTGATCTCGTTGTTACCCATCTTTTCGAAAATTTTTGAAAAATGTATGGCCTCTCGTATCACACAATTCTTGGAAACTAAGCAACTATTCTCTGAACAGCAGTTCGGCTTCCGGAAAAAACTTAATACGGCTCTGGGAGTTCTGGAATTGGTATCGGCAATCCACGAGGCCTTTGAGGAACGTGGGTTTCTGGTAAGCAGCTTCTGCGACTTGAGTAAAGCCTTCGATTGTGTATCGCATGGAATACTCCTGTCCAAACTAAAAAAATATAATTTCGACCATCCCAGTATCTCCTTGATTGAAAGTTATCTAACTGGTCGACGCCAGATCGTGCAGGTTAATGGGGTGAAATCAGTGGAAAGGGAAATTTGTATTGGGGTACCGCAGGGGTCTGTTCTGGGCCCTATATTGTTCCTATTATATATAAATGATCTCCCTCAAATTGATCCAGAGGCTCATTACACCCTGTTTGCTGATGACACCACAATTTCCTGCTATGATGGAGATCTGGATCGGGCTATGGAGCGTGCATGCGATGCACTTTCGGTGGCTAAAAAATGGTTTACCACTAACCGTCTATTTCTTAATGCTTCCAAAACCCAAACCCTAATATTTACTACTCGTGTTATTCCAGATGGTGATGGGGCTACCAGTGCGAGGTTTCTGGGCGTTCATCTTGATCGTGGACTTCGTTGGGATGCCCATACTGATGCCCTGTGCAATAAGCTTGCCTCAAATACATTCCTACTTCGTAATCTAGCAAAGTGTGTGTCCCAATCTGTGCTGAAACAAACGTACTTTTCTTTGGTACATAGCCACATCTCCTATGCTATTATTGTATGGGGTCACAGTGCTGGAGCAGGGCAAGTCTTTCGCCTCCAGAGGCGGGCAATTCGTGTGCTGGCGGGGTTGTCATATAGAGAGGACTGTAGGCGGGCTTTCGTAGACCATCATATTATGACTGTTCCATGTTTGTTTATTTATGAGAGTCTTCTATACTTAAGACGTAACATCGATAACTATCAGGCACATATTAATATCCATGATTATAACACTCGTAATAGATACAATCTAGTGCCAAATTACCACCGCCTGGAAAGATGCAGGGATGGCCCCAGCTGTTTCTCGATCCACTTCTTTAATAAGTTACCAGATTCCTTTAGGATCTTGCCAGAGAAGCAATTTAAAAATGAGTTGAAAAGTTTTCTATCTAGTCAGGGATTTTACGATTACACAGAGTTCCTAAACTATCAATTTTAATGTATCAGGTTTGTTTTATTCAGTATTCCTGTTTTATTAAGTGTTCTGTTTTGATATACATTTTTTTTGTGTCTTTTATCTTTACACTTATGAATTCAAATTATGTATATTAGTGAATTTTATCTTGCACCAACTGGTGTAAGAATGAATGTCTTGTTAACTTTAGTCTTGGATACTTATGTTGACTTGTGTAAATGCTGTATGTATTTTGACACCAATAAACTATTTGAATTTGAATTTGAATTTTGAATTTGAATTTGAATTCATTTTCCACGCCAAACAAAAACGTGAAAACAAAAAAAGCAAAATAGCTTTGGACGATGCTTATTAAAGTGTCTAATGCAGAACAATCCACAATTTCCATAAAGCAGACAAAACAAGTACCAAGTCTAGCGAGAAATTATAGAGAGTTTCAAAGTAATGCCAATTACTTTTAAATGAGTTAGCAATATAAAATAACTAATATGGTACCTGCTCTTAATTAAGAGTTACCAGTATAATACCTGTTGCTAAAAAACTTTGTGCTCGCCTACCATGGTTTACGTGTCGCAGTATATGAATAATAGCTATGAGGTACCATCACGTAAAATTATTATAATCAGATAGTTCATCAATCAGAACGACAAAGTTTATCATTTACCACGATATATATTACATTGTAAGAATAGGGAAATATAGTATAAAAACAAACTATGAGCATTAATCGATCCACACTATTAAATATAGCAGTTATTGGTGAGCTGTGCTTACACCTAAACAGTTCCAAAAATATTTATATCAACACAACGCAGAAAGAAATAAAACACGCAATCTAATAGAATACTGAAGATACTAATAACACGCCAATAACATTATGTAGAAGATCACAAACTCATCTTATCTGGTCTCCGCCGATATCACCTCCGGTCTTCTGCATGTAAGCTGCTAGGCGCCTTGGTACGCATGAAACTTTCAGTGACAATTGAGGTAGTGCCCCTACTTCTGTGGCTGTAGTCGTTACCAAAAAAAAAACAATCAACCGTACTGACTGGTAGCTACATTGCCTACTTATCTCGCTCCATATAAAACCCCTAGAATAGAACAAGCTCTAAGTAAGCATTCTCCTACTGCAATTTTAGGCAGCCTCCTCTTTTAGAACATTCCTCTCCCCACATAAAGAGTGTTTTAAAATAACATTAAGACCCCCATAGAAATTTAGCCATCCTTGGCAAAATTGCGAAGGCCATATAATCAATATCATATCATCCTATAGGTAACTGGCATAATAAAAGCCCCAAGGAAAACTATGCAATCTATCCGCTGGTTTATTTTAATTTGCTCTTTTAAAATGTAAAACCCCAGGCAAGGTAAAAGTCTTCCCATTTATGCAATTAATATTATATCTAAATTTACTAAGCTTATGTAGTATTTTACAATTTCTTGTTATCAAAATTCAAAGTAGAAAAGAAATTTATTAAAAATAATATACAACCATTATACAATCTATATCTTATTATTATAATAAGAGATCCCATAAAGACAAAAGTGGTCGACTGCAACATGATACCGAGGACGGTATCATGAATCCATATTCAATACGCGTCATTTACCCTGAATATTACTTCTTAAAAAAATAAATCAATATAATAAAGTTATGTTATGCCTGTTCCAGGCCCAAGTTATCTTATGTTCGATGAAATTGCATGATATAACAAGTGCACGAATTAATAAATTTCGAACAAGATTCAGGAATAACACTTTCTATATAAATAGCAGTTTAGTGCAGTACATTCAATCTCCTCTGAGAACCGTTAGAAAACTATAATTTAGTTATTTACCCCATGAGAAAAGAAATCCCCCTGTACAGAAAATAAATGAGTATGTACAAAATGTAAATACATATATTTATTTACCCAGCTACGTAGGGTCTTTGGAGGTAATGACGAATGGGAACAAGGCTCTCTCCTACAGGCAACCCTTGAGGAAGGAAATGGCGTATTTTGTTCCGGAATCCTCCGCATGCGGCCAGTTACCAAAACGAAATGTTGACTTCAGACAAAATCCAACAAATCCACAGTCAATGAATTTACTACACCAAACTGGTAACTATGCTTTTCGCGGAGTACACTTTACTAAAATTTGGTCTTCGCTATCTCTATCGTACACTGACTCTCCTTTTCTTTCCTCTGCGCATCTGAGGGTTCTTCCTATTTTGCATAACTTGCAACTAGCAATGGTTTTGTATTCGAGATTTTTCTAGATATATTATGTCATCTCGTGTGTATGTTCGTGTTGTAGACGTTTCTTTTTTGTTGCATGACCTAAATGTCTTGTTGATACCCTGGAATTGATTGCCTTTTGCTCCACAAATGATTGAAATTTTGTTTGGATTGTTATAGAGCCACTTCGGCCCCGGCTCAAGGATGTAAACTGCACAAGTGCAAGTTTAGTGACCCTAATGAAATTTGTACCTAGTTTCGGCGATTCGGTGTCTATTCGGACACCGTTTTCAAGAAAAGCAAAAAACTAAAAATGAAAATGGTTAGCAAATACAATAAAACAGTAAAAAGCTCTTGCAGATTGTCAGGCTTTAAACTGACTTTGACAAGATGACAATTATAATGCCATATTTAATTACTGGTTAACTGGTATTTAGTTTGATAATAAGGTGTTATTTGGTAAATTAATTTGTTTATGAATTTTTATATACAGCGTGTCCCAGGATAGGTGTTACAAGAGGACAAATGGTCCAAAAACTTTTGAGTAGCTAACTCATGTTTTGGAATCAAGCCCTGCATGGTCCAAAATAACACTGTTCAAAATATTACCTAAAATGCCATTATACAAGGCGTGTAATAATTAAGGGTCTGAAAATTTGCTTCAATAATGTACCTTTATTTGAACAAATAGCGACAAATTTAATTAGGAAAAGTTTTTTAGTACTAATTTTTATGCACTAATCTCAAATATTGTGTACTTTTGTTGCACTTTAATTTTTTAGCTGCTGGAAAAATAACTCCATTTAAAATGAAGGTAAACTTTGACTACATGTAAAATACCTGATATCGTTATAATGACAGTACTGTTTGACCTTTCGAGCATAAAAATTAGCACTAAAGAACTTTTCCTAATTAAATTTATCTATATCTGTTTAAATAAAGGTACTTTATTTAGAAAATTTTCAGACTTTTAATTAGAACACGCCTTGTATAATGGCATTTTGAGTAATATTTTGCACAGTGTTATTTTGGACCATGCAGGGCTTGATTCCAAAACATGAGTTATCTACTCAAAACTTTTTAGACCATTTGTCCTCTTGTAACACCTATCCTGGGACACGCTGTATATATAATTTGGTGTTATTCGCTTTGGAAGAATTTAATGATTTTTGTTGAAAGGATTAGTTAATTTTTAAGTGTCCCTTATCAACTTCAGTTTTTAGCAAAGGTAACCATGTACTATTGAAACTTACAGAAGTTGAAGCAACACATTTATCTTTATTTAATAAAATTAAAGCACTTTCTTTAATTTTACGTTTTTTAGAA